>CAJUYH010008724.1:0-14934 GCA_910591685.1 Galerucella tenella
ACATAGATTTTGCATTGATACTTCACCCCTCCTTCATCTTATTAACCATTTTTTAAATAAATAAAAATAATTCTTCGAATCATTTTTTTCCCGGTGGGGGGGGGTGTAACATGTCTATCGACCTGCTCCGATTTGACGAAATAATTTCGATTTTACCGCTTGCCGTCATAGTAACCACTTCCAATATAGTTCTGTGATCTAAATTTCTCTTATCGTTGACCGTTACGACAATTGACATATGATATCAACGCTCGATTCTAGGAGGTGGTTTTCACTTTTTTCCGTTACCGACCCTTGAGTAGCAAGGACGTATCTTTCTACCGTCTCTTAAATTTGATTGTTTTACCTTAAATTGCTGTGGTAAGTCCAAAATTATAATTTATATTTATCAAGCTTTTTCTAAAGTAGTGGCTGATATAATTTTTTTGTGAATTTCTTATTTTTTTACAGAGATAGACTAATATACACATATCACGTGGTCAACTACATTTCTTTATACTTGTACATTACTTTCAAACAATCTTTTATCGTAAATAACTGTTACCTTTTTTAATGCAAACATTTGCTAGATTCTCTGTTGTAGAATACCTAATTATTTTCAAAGATAGATAACATTTGAATTTTAACCTTTTCAAATATTCTGCCAGTGCCGGCTTCACATTTCATTAAACATTTTATTCTTTTAGAAATGGTTTATTGATAACTTTTCACTATAATTAATACTTAAGGTTATTAGTACTTTTTCAATTTGGCTGATAATTTTTACTGTTTTAAATGGGACATATATGTTGGAAAGCTTTCAGTAAATTTGAATTTCATTATTTCAAACAACTGCCAACCTTTTTTACCTGAAAAGCTAAACCAACATGATGTGCCCCATTACATTCAAGTTCCTACATATCCCTAATCCACCTGAACTTATCCCTGCAAAAATACCGTTACCGCCAGAATACAGTTACCGCCAGTTATACCTCAACTTCAGGACCTTTCCACTTCAACTTCAGGATCTTTCCACTTCAACTTCAGGACATAAGCTAAGTACCTTACAGAAGTACAGGTTTTTTCACCTTCCCTTCATGTTACTTCCTGAGCCATAATAAAATTAATATTTAAACTTCTTTTTTTTTAATTTTTTTTATACCCGTCTGTAAGAGCTGTAGGGACTGTGTCCGGGTTTATGTAAGTTTGTAACTTTTTTATTTTTTTTTAACTTTAACTTTTCAAGTAAATTCTACAAGGTGTTTCTACCTTTTTCACCTTAGTTTCTTTTCTTAACATTAAATTATCTTTTTTCGTCGACGTCTAAAAAGGTAGTGGCGCCCTAAGTTCTTATAGTCTGTCAACCCTCTGGCATACCTAGTGGGGCATTAACATGGAGTCGATCCACCCTTGAGAGAGTCTCTAGCCGGGATCTGTCTCTTGAGGAGAGAACCAGTGTTACAACCTTTTTTCTGTCCACCTTCCGCTTTCCTCTGATTTAGAAGCCATAGCCATAACCTGTTGGTATCCCGATAAACTCACTATTTGCACCGAGAAAAAGATTCATTTGTGAAAATCAAAATCTTAATATGTCAAATAAATATGATTTTCCATATGGCCTAGCTAATATTTAATTTGTTGTTAAGAAAGGATTTGTTTCAAGTTCGGAAAGTAATGTTGTTGAAGAATAAAAACATATTCATTGTCATCAATAAAATGAGTTATCTATAGAAAATAACATTTATTCTTGTAAAAATGTATCATATTTGTCTCAAACAACATTTATTGAGGTATAATGACAAAATAGTTATATTCATCTTTAAAAGCATTTAAATTAAATGAGGTACTTTCAATAACAAATACTTATCTTTGCAAACTAATTATATTGTTTTATTATAAAAAAATTACTTTATGGCATAATGACATTTCTTTATTATTCTTTATTATAAAAAAATGTATTGTATCGGTAAAATATATTTCTTTACCATAAAAAAGTATATTGTCTGGGTTAACGATATGTTTTTCATTCGTAAAAAATGTATCTTCCCAGCAGATTATATTTTTTTGTTGGAAACAAAACTTCTTCAAAAAAACTATTGATTTTTACTAAAAATCAACATATTTATCATAACCGAACCATAATTTTCATAAACATTATATTGCCGTATAGTGAAAAAATATATTTCCCCAGAATTATTTATGGTATTGTTTTTTGTTTATGGAAGTTACCTACATGCACTATTCAATACACTGAGCTTTTGGAATGTTTCTGAATATTTGGAAATATTTTAAAATTCACGGTGTATTAAGCAGTATGGGTAACTTCCACACGGTTCTCTAAATAATTAGGTTACTTAGGAAAGTATATTTTTCACAAATATTTGTCTAAGCCGTTTCCAGACTATGTCGAACAACAAAGTTGACTTTCGTTTTGTATGTGTGGACTAGTCGATCGAATTGGTCGATGGTTAGTCTGGACACGGATTAAAATTACGTTATATTTATGACAAACATGTTTATATAATAAAAATTAATGGTCTCTATTTATGAATAGAACTGTTTAGTAGGAAAGCAGGATAGGAATAAAAAACTTGCTGCTGAACATTTTGATCTATTAAAAAAAAAACCATACATTTTAAAAATAGATACCATACATTTATAAAATGGAAACCATACATTGTTAAAATTAAACATACCTATGTGATCTAAAACTTAACCAACAATGGTATCCACAAGATAGCCTTGTCTATCCTTTAGTGTGCTCATTAATGCTTTGCCCATGGTAGTTTTTTGGAGTTCTTGGAGTATATCTGACAGGTTTAATTGAGAAATGTGTATGTTTGAGGTACATTTCGCTTGCTTGTTACTTCTACCTACTTGAATATAATTGTCATTTATTTCCTCACCTTCAAAGATATCTCACAAATCTTGTAATCGCCATGAGTTTAACAATTCGTTCATTCTATTATTAAACTTATTTTTGTCCAGAGCACTTTAACTACATACTTCACAAAAACAAAATAATTGGCAAAGTTGCAAAAACTGATCTAATTTCACATGCAGACTGACGCCAAACGTATACAGGTGGTGACCGTTACTGAATAATAGGGAAGGGTGGGATAAGAATTCTTTCTTTCAGTTGCCACATAATTTATAGGCTAATGTGATTTCTTACGGGTGAAGAAATATGTGATTTGTAGCAAATAAGTTTTTTTTCTCGTAACAATAAAAATGTACAATTATACTGAAATACTTATTTTTTCGGTATAAAGTGGATCTTATTAGTGGCTGATAATATATAGGCTTATTTAAAAAATGTAAATTTCTGTCAAAACTTTCAAATGAATTACTATGAATATTCATTTGTTGTTTTAAAGTGATGGAATATCATTCAAGATGTTAGGTTTTTTTCTGGGTAATGAAAACAATTTTCACCCGAATAGCATCGTTATATTTTATAACAAAATATTATATTGTGCTCTGTAAACTTTTATAGTGTGCATATAGAACAAATTTTTTTACATTAAAGAAATTACACTCGAATAAATCATTTTTTTATATCAAAATTTCCCAATATTTTCACGTTAATATAGCTTCTTAATAATAAATAAGCAATGTTAGTTTTAAACAAGGGGGGGTCGAACAAATCAGTTTATTTGTCTATAAATAACTCTTCTCTCGGTGTGTAGTCTATATGTTCCACCAAATCACCCTCTTGAAGAGGAAGAGCTTGTGAATCTCATTTTCAAACTTCCGCAACCCTACGTTCTCGTAGGAGATTTCAATGCTCACAATACAATATGGGGCTCCAGTCATACATTTGGTGAAGGAAAGATTGTTGAAAGCGTCATAAATATTTTGACCACCGGTACCAATACCCACTTCAACATTTCATCTGGCTCCTTTTCTAACATCGATCTTAGTTTAAGTGACCCCAAACTAGCTCCTTTACTAACATGGTTCACTGATGATGACCTTCACGACAGTAATTATTTCCCCATCTTTATCACTAACACCGATAATTCAAATGACCGAGCTCTAACAAAAAGTTACTGGCGATTGAAATATGCTAATTGGCCTGAATATATCACTGAAACTGAACAATCTATATCCAATCTCTCTCCTACTTACAACATTGATGAGTCTGTTACCTTGTTCGCACTATTCGACTTGCTGCGGAGGCATACATTGGGAAAAAAGTCATCTCTCCTTCACAAAAAACTGTTCCATGGTGGAACTCATCATGCAAACATGTAGCTCAGCAGCAAAAAACTGCAATGAAATTATTCCGCAGTAAGAAAACTCAAGAAAACCTCATCAATCTCAAAAGAGCAGGAGCAAAAGCCAGATACATTATAAAACAAAGTAATAAATCTTCCTGGAGAAATTTCGTATCTTCCATAAATGAAAACACTTACCCCAATCAAGTGTGGAAAAAAATTGGACAAAACAAGAGTGAGAAAAGTAATACAAAAAATAACCAATCTATTTCACAACCAAACCAATGTCACTGATGATCAAGATATTGCCAAGGTCCTAGCAGAAAGCTATGCTGCTAAGTTTGGCAGTAAACGCAGTCCTATTTTATCGAAGTCGCCTCTCCAACCACATTCGCCTTGCTCATCCTCTTCCATTCAAGATATTAATATACTCAACTCTCACGTTTCCAAAATTGAAATCTGCAGTAAAATCCTGTAAAAATACTGCTTCCGGCCCAGATGATCTCCCCTATATATTTTTCAAAAATCTATTTTTCCCAAATCTTCAAAAACTTTTCGAAATGTAAAATAATATCTGGCTATCCCAAAAATTTCCAAATGAATGGCGGTCTTCCATAATGATAACAATAAAAAAATCTGATCATCCTGCTACTTCTCCTAATTCTTACAGACCTATATCACTCACATGTACCTTGTGTAAAATACTAGGGAAAATAATTAACAAACCCCTCGTTTGGTTCCTTGACAATATACCAGAAGAAAAATCAGGTTTTCAACGACATAGATCGACCCACGATAATCTTGTTCTGCTACAAAATGATATTGCCAACTCAATAAATAGCAAATATGAAGTTATCGCCGCCATATTTGATATCGAAGGAGCTTTTGACAGAATTAGTCATCAAGCCATAATCTCCAAACTAAACCAATATCACATTAACGGAAATATATTTTATTTTATTCAAAATTCTTTCTACTCAAAAGACCCTTAGGGTTTCTGTAAACGGCAATTTTTCATCTTTGTACACCCAGACAAATGGTGCTCCTCAAGGATCAGTCTTAAGCCCAACTCTATCCAACTTTATAACTTACCTTCTCGTACCAAATATGTAGCGTACGCTGACGATTTAATACTATACTGCCATGTTCGTTCAGCAACCACAAGCTCCAAAATTCTACAAACCGCGGTAAATCTTTTACTCGAGTGGACAGGTTCTATAGGATTAACCTTTTCTTCAACTAAATCAAAAACCATTCAATTTGGCAGGCGACCTAAATCTACTATCTCCCACATATTTATTAATGATTCTCCCCTTCCTGTGGTTAATCACTGCAAAATACTAGGCATGACATTTGATTCTCGTCTCTCTTGGAAACAGCATATTCTTGAAAGAAGAGGTACTTATTTGTTACAAACGATTAAATATAATTAAAACACTGTCTTATTATCACTGTGGTGCGGACGAGAAATCCCTGCTGGAAATTTTTTAAAGCACTCATTGGCTGCATCGTTTACACGTCAGCATCTAAGACAGACCTAGCATTACTAAATTCTATTCATAACACGGCTCTGCGACTTTGCTTAGGCGATTTCCGTAGCAGCCCATCTGAAAGTCTCTACTGCGAAGCTGATGAACCTCCACTATGGATTCGATGACAATATCTGCTTCTATCCTACGCAGCCTAAGTCTCTTCAAACCCTCTCAATCCAGTCTATCCTCTGTTCACATCAACTGCCAGCACTATTAACAATCCTTCACCAATAATTAAACCTATCGCTCTTATATTAGCTTCATTAACAAATTACATTTACCTCTTAGTCACAAATCCCATTCCTTTTTCTCCAACCCCTTCCTGGATTATGCATCCTCCTCAGGTCAATACTTATTCATCCTAATTCTATAAATACGAAACACCTAAAAAGCTCATGATTGAATCGCTTTTTAAAATCATTTATAACAATCATTACGACTTTGTATGATATTCCGACGCTTCCAAAAGTGATACTGGCGTTGGCTGCTCAGTTACCACAGCAAACCATCTCATCAGCACTTCCCTAATTCCTCCTTTGTGCAGTGTGCATACTGGAAAATTGTGCAGTATTCTACAAGCTTTCAAGCATATCAACGATTCCAATGAAA
The DNA here is from genome assembly GCA_910591685.1 of Galerucella tenella. NCBI lineage: Eukaryota > Metazoa > Arthropoda > Insecta > Coleoptera > Chrysomelidae > Galerucella > Galerucella tenella. The sequence goes on from CAJUYH010008724.1 coordinate 6,341, forward strand.
AATTTGCCATTTGTACAGAATCCCTAGCGTCTACCCAAGTAACACAATAAGCATCGGAGTAGATTTAAAATTGACTTCTGTGTCACTCTTGAAGCTAATAGGCTATTGAAACTGTCCACTAAAGCTTATACATGTAGCATTCATTACGTAATCGCTGCCTAGTAGATTTGATAGCTTATTAGCAATTCAACCTGTAGGCCTCAATAGCCATAAATTGGCACCAAAAGAGCATTTATTAGATTTAATTGCCAGCATTGGCTGTCAAAGCGATATAAAGAAGCAGTCGTTTTTAGTCCAGAAATGGAAATGGATCAATATGCGCAGTTAAACATTTATCGTCAGAACGTGATGAAGTTTCGTTTTGGATAAATATTGGATTGATCATGGACGTATAAAATATAAATCCTTCCTTTAAAATATTATGACAATTATTATTGTTTTCAAAACTGGGAAATATCATTGTGATCCATTAGAAATCTCAGCAAACCCTTTTTTTCTGTAAAATGTGAATGGAATACTTCCTGAAAACAGAGGGGATTGGGATTTATAATATTATATGTGATGGATTAAATTGATTTATCTCTCCCAGATTTTCTGAAATTTGTATCCCAGTTTGAAATCAAATAATATTGTGTGTGTGTGTGTGAGAGAGATGGTCTCGGACGGTGTCCATTAACCACTGGGAGTATAGAAAGTTTAGATATTAATCTGAAGGAAAAGTTTATATTTCCAGCTTAGCATCATTAACAAACCGTATAAGTAGGTCAAAAATAGCCTTTTTGTTTTTTGCCAGAAGTGAACTTAAATTAATAGGCATGGGAAAGTTGTAGGCTATGAGAGAATTATGAAGTTCTGTTCTTTATGTCAGTCGATCCTAACATGCAAAAAAAATATGGTTGAGATCAGCCATTGATATATTATCGCAAGTACAAAAAGGTGTGTTGAAAAAACCTATTTTGTGTAGATAAGCCCGAAAACGTCCATGATTCACTTTTAAACGTGTGAGAATTCCCTGATGTCTTTTGCTATAGGTAATCTAAATTTGAGAGGTTACTTTCACTGGGGAGTTGCGGATATAAATGGAAATACTGATTGCTGTTTGTTTTTGCTTTATTTTGATAATAGTTTTTCCAACTTGGGCTAATTCCTTGTGACTATTTATCAAGTCCGAAAATGATTGGGTTTCAGTTAACTTACATATTCTACATGCCGCTTTTGCTTCGTAGTCCACTCTTTCATTTCCATCTATTTCGCAATGTCCTTTTACCCAGTCAAATAATATTCTGAATCAGATTATTTGCATATTCTATACTTATACAGGGTGGGGCACTATGAACGAACTATTCTCTGGCGTCTTAACGGCAAATATAATTGGAAAAAATAAGATGTAGAATTAAGTAAGTATAAAAAATAATGTGAGTTCATTAACATTTCCCCATACCTATCTAGTTCAGTTTCCAGGATAAATCGATTTTACATAATTTGTAGGCCCTCCAAAAAAATACAATAACTTCAAAATAAAAACGAATAACCACATTTGCTTCACACCATCTCACTAGAAACTTTTAACATTCTGTTTCCAATATTTACTGGTATGCTATCATATACAGGGTGTTTTTAATATGACAGTATAACACGAACCATTTAATACATAAATATCTGGCTTAATTCAAATGGAACACCCTGTATCTGTTGGATCTGTTAGACGTGGGAATTTATTACCTTTCAGTTGGTATCAGGGTTGCCTATACCTAACTCTGATAGTTCTCGAGAAATTTTAAATTTGTTCTTTAATATTCAATTATAAAAATAGTATCATTATACCTATCAATATATATATATATATATATATATATATATATATATGTATGACTAACGATTAGTTCCAAGACATTTGTACATCCGTTACAATCGTATACATTGGGTTTAGGTTGGGTTATTTTGACCATATATTGCATAAGGTAACTTTTTAACACAATGTATTTCATATGTATACAATAATTCAGTAAAAAATACAGGGTCCCGGGAGTTACAGTTATTCCGAAAACAAAATTGTTCGTCTAACGGTGACTTCCAGGACATAAATAAAATGAAATTGTCAAACAATAAATGGTACAAATCTTTGACTTATGCCGACAAATTGACTGATGACTAGTTCCAAGACATTTGTGCATTCGTTACAATGATATACATCGGGTTTACGTTGGGTTATTACATTGTCTAATAAAAGAAGACAATAGCTATTATGACTATACAGTGATATTCAAAAGTCCCCTCCCCCCTCGTATCTTTTGAACGGCTGCACTTACATTAATAAAATTTGGAAGTTGGAAATAAAGTGTTATAAACTTCTCTACTAATGGTAACAGGTGACGTAATAGTAATAGATGACGTCACAGTGCCACTCTGGCCAATAATTTTAAATAGGACCTTATGGCAAGTGATATCTCGTTTGAAAGGCATTGACATTGGCTACATAGCCATATGATTTTTTTTGAGTTTAAACTAATTTTGACGGATAAATTGAATAAATACCAAAATTCAAAGAAACCAGTACGATATGGTGCTGTGCTACCGTTATCGGATTAACACCTATTTTATTTACCTGTTATGGGTTTTTCTCTCAAATTAATCATGTTGGTGTTAAGTTAAAACGAAATATCTTAGAATGTACTTTTAAGTAACAGATTGATAGTATGTTATCAATGGTTGAGTGAACAGAACAAATGATCTGACGTAATGGCTGCATAGACAGTTCCGAATGGCCTATGAGGCTAGTGGACATTTTTAGTGGGGTCTTGCCTTTAGCAAGTCACCTTACAGTTTCATGGCTACAGCCTGTTATCTTACATTTCCTATTTGTTTCAGTTGAAAAATATAAGATAACAGTTTGTTTGCTTTTTCAATATCATAAGATGACTTTTGTCGGTATAGTTTTTGACATCTGTTCGACGAAAGCCTATGAAAGTGCCGAAAGGGAAGCTCTAATTCAAAAAATTAATTTGCACTTTTTGTTATGTCTTATTGATTGATAAAGATTTTTAACAATTTAGAGAAAAAGCACAGATGGAAAATATTATTCATTTCTCATGTAATATATAATTTTAAAATGTTTACATTATAACTGGATGTTTTTTACGCGATTTCATAGGAAAATTAATATCTAAATAAGTATGAATGATATATATATTTTCATTTTTGGAAACGGGAAGAAACGAAATTTTGGCTGGATAAAAAAAATAGGATGTCCCATTTAAAATAAACGTATACTTTTTGGAATAAAAGAATTTTTTGCGCCAATGACAATAATGGCAACAGAACATTATGCTCCCGTTAAAATGTTTCAGTCATTAAATTAAGCCATCCTAGAAGGTCATCGACAATTCATAAATACTGAAGTGATAAGGACGTTGATGGATGGATTTTTTCAAAATATGAAATTGTAAAGATTAAATTTTATTAGAAATTTGGGTAAGCTATAAGTAATACGGTAGTTTTGATAAAAATGATTTATCTCCTATTCATTTTAAGTATAAGTATAGATGATTTAATAAAATTCAAAAACGATTGAGGTAAGAAGGAAGAAGAGTTAATAATTAGATTAAAGCAACCATGTATATCATTTATTGAATATTAATACTTGTGTTTAATACAGAAGCGTTAAAATAAAAATTATTGAAAAAAATGTAAATCAGGCCAATGTCAATAAAAAAATGTATTTTGTCATTTTCCAACGTGCGTGTTTAACAATCTCTAGTTTACTCAACTTTAATACAGATTTGGATATCTACAAAGATTTGCGGATTCATGTCTTTTAATCATTAGAGCTAGAAATAAAATACATTCCCATTCTTGACTATACTTCGGTCATTTGTCCTGGATGTATCGATACAATATATGTATAAATGTATAGTTTCCCGTTTTATAGGTCAAGTGCAATTTCGCGGGCTTTTTTTATACAAGTAACTAGGAAATGTATGATTTTGTTACTTAAGCAGGGCCGGCAGAAGCCACTTAAAGAGTAAAGCATCTAAAATTTTATTAAAAACTAATAAGATAGGGAATGTTGTTCTTTTACTTTCTTTTGAACTCTTTTAGATCAAACAGACCAAAACGGTTTTTAGAATTCATTCTTGATACAATAATTCTGACGTTTCTTCATTAATTTGACATTTTCTGTCAGTCACTAGATTTTTAATATCGAATAAAACAACTAATGACAACGCGAAACACACAGAGAGGAAAATTGCATGTATCCAATCAGGAGCCGAAATACAAAATCGAAAACATGGTGTTTTAGGATATCAATCCTCATATTTAAACCAATCGATGACGCGTATTTTGTATTGAGTGAAATAATCAGTAAAATCGTATTCAAAAATTTTTCCTGTATGGAAAAAATTAGTCTAAAATAACTTAATGATACTCTTTTCCCTACATGGTATCCTTAATGTTATGAATACTTCCAATACAATTTCACAGCATCCAGTGGTCTTTCTTTGTCGTTACTATGGAAACGGTTTGTTGGCACATCGCCTGTTCAACTGTTTGACTTGTTTGCTCGGAATTGCTTCAATTTCAAGTTGTTTTCAAGATGTTGATTATGATAGTGGTAGTGATACCCCATCAGATATATCTGAGAAAGCAAATGCAATAGTATCTAATATGATACAGGCCAAATCCAAGTATATGAGAAAACATATCACTAATTTCGTGAATGGTGCGACAAGAAACATGTAAAAAAGGTTTCTGAAAATATGCTATTTTGAGGAAAAATCATAAATTATAAAACCTCCTACGTTAAGAAGTGACTACTCAATGTTAAAAAATACATTGAATGTGAAGGAAAATATTGATCTAAGGAAGTTTTCAAAATTGGTCCCGTGTTATAGCTTTTCTGAAAAGTGCAAATATGTTACATAAGATATAACCATTCTACCGTCACACACTATACCTAAAATAAACGTTAAAACTGCACTGAGGCACCTGTTTTCGGTTGTTCATTCTATTAATTATGAATTATGTACCATATAACGCTAATGTATTTTTATTTGTTTCAATATCTACCATGTAAATGTTAATTTATTTTGTATTAAGAAATGTGTACTATGTAAACCTCTAATGATCTTGTTGGTCGATGCGGATAAATAAATAAAAAAATAAAAAATAGAATAAAAATAAAAATGGTCCCGCTCATTAAGAACAAAAGCGTCGGATACCGAGGAAGGAAATCTAAAGTTTTATCAAGGGATGATATAAATAAATTTATTCAAGATGCTGATAACGAAACAAATTCACTAAGGTACAGATATAATCATATTTTTGTAAGATTAGTAGTAATTTCAATATTTTTTATTCATAGGTTGTCGTAATTTTGGGTATCAGCGGTGCTTGTCGCCGTGAAGAATTATTACATTATAACTATTGATGCCATTGAAGATGCTGGATCTATATTGATTGTTAAAATACTTGATACGAAGACCTATTGCGCAAGTACGTTTACTGTTTCAAATTCTGATTATATTGATATCTACTGCAAATATAGAGAAGCACTACGACCGCATCATACAAGAAGGAACAGATTATTTTTGAAATATTCGAGTGGAAAAAGTATTAACTAACATGGTGAGGTTACCTAAATAAAAAAGAAGAGATTCTTAGCTTTATTGCAAAATGGTTTGGAAGAGACATATATAAGAGCTACACGGGTCACTGTTTCAGGAGAAGCTCTGTAAGTCTTCTGGCTAATGCAGGGGGCAATATTACATCCATAAAACGTCACGGTGGCTGGAAATCTGCTTCCGTAGCAGAAGCATATATAGAAGATAGTTTGAATAATAACATTGAGATTTCTAACAAAATATTGAATTAAAGAATGGAAAATCAAAGGTCCTTTATATCTCACAAGGTTTAACCTTGTGAGATATAAAGGACCTTTGGTTTTCTTTCTTTTCTTTAACCTATTACTCACATATGGCTACCACCAGCTTCAATTTAAATATTGAATTGTCCTTCTTCTTTCAAACAAATTAGAATATCTGATAAAATTGTGGAATCAACTCTTTAAGGAATATTTAACATTTTTGATCAGCAACAACACGGAACATCTTCGGGAGTTTATGTTGGGAGTAATTGTTCAAACTTTACTATCAATTATTATTCCAATAAATAAAATTGTTTTATGATGAATATCAATTAATGATTGACTATGTTAAAAATAAATCCTTCAAAAAGTAATATTCCATGTTTATTTTGTAAATTAATATAGCAGTGAAAAAAATTAACATTCACGCATCAATAGATATGCAGAAATATCCAATTTTTTTTGTACAAAATAGTTATTTATGTAACTAGTGTGTAAAGTAGCCTTTTTTTGACGAATGTGAATATTGTCGCATGAGCCGAAGGCGAATGCGACAATCACATGAGTCGAAAAAAAGGTCTTTACACACGAATTGCATACAATATTTTTTCTACTAGCGAATATTTAATTGAAATACAAAAGTTTAATAGTAATTTTCTTTACGCACTAGTGCGTAAAGAAACATACTTTACGCACTAGTGCGTAAAGTAAGTTAAATTTTTCTTTAGAAGAGTCTTTTTATAATAATCTAAAATAACATCATAGTTTTCTAAAAATATTCAATTCCCAAATATAAAATACAATTGTTTACTCTAGGTATAGTCGGAAGATCTCAATTTAAATTTTAAATGTCAGATTCAATTCACAAAGAAATGTCAGTCACTCACCGCCAACTTATACCTATTTACCGTATTATTTCCAGTACTCAATAATTATTTAACAATAATTATTAGGTTACTTTACCGAATTATATAGGTTTCTATCTCCAATTTATGAAAAAATTTTAGATTTAATATCCGTTTATTATACCTATATTTTTATAAGACTAGATATCTATAACTATATACATATAGGAATTTTTTCTTTACGCACTAGTGCGTAAAGTAAAACTCTTTACGCACTAGTGCGTAAAATAAAGTTTTACGCACTTGAAAATGTGTCTAAAGTACGTACTTTACACACGGTAGTAGAAAAATGTATTTTTGTAATTTAGTACCTAGGTCGTTTTATTAATAAAAGTTGGAAAATGTTGGAGGTCCAAAACTTATTATTAATAACATTTTTTTACTGAGGAAGTGGTGGGCCAAATCGGGTACACTGCCACGTGGACCAAATGGGCCCAATCCGACTCCGTCCACGACACCATGTTTTTTTTAGTAATGATACAGAAGTAGACCCCGATAAATGGGTCTATATCGTAGCACATAGCGCCAAAATACAGAACGCCACCACATTGTCCGTCATTTTTAAAAATAACTATACAGTGAAGAAAAAAGTTTATCAAGCTGCCATTTTTAACAAATGGATAATATCAATAATCCCAAACTAACAGAAAATTGTTTTACCCTAATGACATTTTATCAGAAACGAACACAAACGGAAATATATAAAACGTTACAGTATGAGAATATTATTTCAAACTGATAAAAGGGGAAAGTCTCAGCAGTTTCGAAAACAACGAAACAATGTATAACAATAAGGATTTTTAAACGTATTTTCAAGTCATGAGTTACTTGCCTTATTACATCAAAAATTCAAAAACCGAAGGTCTTCGGGTCCCAATGATATATCATGTTTTCTTTTAAAACACATTTTTGAGGTAATTATAGAGCCATTAACATATTTGGTAAGCCTTATTTTTGAAAAAGGTCAGTTTCCATCTTTATTAAAAACTAAAAAAATTATATCATTGTACACGAAAAAAGATCCTACAGCGATGGACAATTACAGACGCGTGCATTCCTTAATCGTTTGAACAAAGTTCTAGAAAAACATAAAATGTTATCAGATAGACAACTCCGTTTTCGTGATGAAAAATCGACAACTGCAACTATATTCATACTCAATAAAAATTTTGAATTTATTGAGGCTTCAGAGTACCCTTCTGCGATTTTTTACGATCTAAGCAGGGCGTTTGACTAGAAGTTGCGCAAATTTACTTTAGTACGTGAAGATACAAATTATTCACTATTTATTAAGAAATGGAAATCAACATATTGTTTTTATGAATCTGCGAACAGTTGGAGCAAAGGGTGAATAACAGACTTGTGTTTTTTGCATGTATGGTTGCTTGGCGATGATGTTATTTTGTAAAATGTTTTAATAACCTCAGAAGCATGTATTTTCTATTCAGTTATGGAGTTAAATATGTGCAGAAGTTAGATTTTGTTATCAAATACGTTTCCCTAATGGTCAAAGAGTGGCCAGAACAGTAATTCTCTTCGGTATTTTTGCATACCGTATTTTATAATCGTAAATTATATTATTAGTGTTCAGGTTATTACAACCACACAGTTATGTTCTCTGTATTTTATCATTGTTCTTATTAGTTTTCAGTGATGTTCTCAGTACTCGGTATTGCCAAATTGCTCTTAAACAACCGGTCGCAAGGCTGTTGCAACGCATAATGAACACGTAACTATAAACAAACAGACTGTCCTGGAACCAGTTAGAATACATATAAAATTTCCAAGACATTTTTTTGTCCCGGAATAATACGTTACGTATACAG
>CAJUYH010008725.1:0-14934 GCA_910591685.1 Galerucella tenella
CATATGGGTAACTTTTTTATTATCAAGTTTTCGAAAAAAAGTTATTTGTTATAAAAAGTTCTGAATGGTTCAAAATATAAAATGCGATCATCAGATATCAAAATTTAGCAGTCGTATACGAGGTTTGTCAAAAAAATGTGATTTGTGCTCGAGAGTAAAGTACCTTTATTTTTGACAATTTCAAAAATTATTATAAAGAATAGATGTTGAGAATTAACAATAACTTTAAACTATTCAACATTGTTTATTTACATCAGAAAAATATTAATCTACTGTTATCAAGACAATTATCTCTAAATTTTTATTTTGAATACTGATAACCTTTAAAAATCATTAGGTTGTAACGTTGCAACAATGCATTTAGATGAATAACGAATAATAATCTCTATCCTCAATTAACTAATGCCTCCTCATGTCGTCCATCTCTGGTGATACATGTAACCGTTCGATTACAAAATTCTCTTAGGACATTTCTAACCATACGGGGAGCTATACTACGAACCGCTCTCTCTAAATGGTCCACATCTCGAAATGGCCTCTGATGGTATACCTTTTGCTTTAAGTAACCCCACAAGAAAAAATCGAGTGGGGTTAAATCCGGAGACCACGGAGGCCAACGAATTTCCGAAAAACGATGAATAACTCTTCCATTGAAAATATTTTCAATGTATTGACGTACATCTAATCTGCTGTGACATGGGGCACCATCCTGCTGGAACCATATCTGGTGACGTTCTGGTAGGGGTGGGTTATCCAGAAAATCACTTATTTCATTGTTTAAAAACAATAAATAACGATCCGCATTTGAGTTTTGTCGAAAAAAAAGGGTCCAATTATTCGATTTTTATAAATTCCGCACCACACGTTTGTTTTAAACGATCTATCTGTATCTGTAGAGTAGGGAGGGTGAGTGTGTAGGCTCACAGCACTTAGGCCACATGTGACCCATTGTACATCCTCCCGAGGAGTTGTCCTCCTAGGTCATTGTCCATCCTGTCCTTCTCAGGAAGGTGGACAGGTCACTGGGAGACATCTCCTTTATATCGGCAAGTGTAGGCCAAGACTCACCGAACACACACTCTCTTATTGACGATAACTCCGGACACTCGCATAAGACATGCCTGACAGTTTCATCTTCCTGTTCACACATCCTGCATAGAGGTGTGTCCACTAGCCCCATAGTATGGAGGTGTTTACTTAGTTGACAGTGACCAGTCAGAAATCCTACTGTTAAACGTAGGTTCTTCCTGGTCATCGCCAAATATTTCTTCGGCGCCAGTTTCCGAGGGTCGCCCAGGGTGATCCTGGCAAAACTGCATCCTTTGATTCCATCCCATCTCTTAAGGGATTGAGCATGGGTGTAACGTTTGGCTAGTTCCGCAATTGTCGAAGTCGTTAGGCCGTAGGTGTCACTGGGTCCTAGAATTTTCAGTCCAGCGGCTTCCCTGGCTGAAGAATCAGCAATGCGATTTCCTTTACTCCTGTCGTGCCCTTTAACCCACCTCAGGATAATGTTGTTATCTGCCGAGACGTCAGCTAAATCTTGGTGGCACTCTAGTACTAGCCTCGATATAACACGTTGTCTGTTCAAGGCTAATAGGGCTTGTCTACTATCAGTGCAGATTATTTTGTTTTTGCCAGAAATTCCTCTTCTGGTTAGTTCTTTTGTGGCAATTGAGATACCAGCCAGTTCTGTTTGAACCACACTGGTATTGTTTCCCATTCCCCACTTAATCTTGAGGCTCAGTGCTCTCGAGTAAACTCCACAGCCTGAGCCTTCTTTCATTTTTTAACCATCTGTATATATGCGTATTGCATTCGCAGCATCTGGCTCTGTGTTTTGTTTTATTTGAATTTTGTAGGGTTTGTTAAACAAAAACCTGGGTTCAATTGCATCGTTGGCTGCCTGCAGGAGAGGTAGCGCAGTGAGCGCTTCCTTCCATAGGCTCAACCTCAATTGGCCCTTTCCTACTTCGGGGTTTACACCAGCCGTGCGCAATCGTACCATTGCCATTAACGCAACCTCCTTGACGTGTAGGCAATAAATATGCAATAAAGATGCCCTCCTTCACAAAGAGTGTTGAGGATGTTCAGTGACAGAGAGCATAACTTGCAACGCAATGTTATTATTTTCTACCATGTTTCGTCGTTTTTTGCAAAATTTATTATGTACATCTCCACAAGTCTTAAATTTATTAAATATTTTTCCTACTGTTTCATGGTGAATATTTTTTTCTGGATATCGGATATTAAAAATGTCTGCTGCTTCTCTAAATGTATTATACTTATCACCCACTATCAGCACAATCTCAATTTTCTCTTCCAGACTTAATGTTTCTGGCATTTCTATCGTTTCATAAACAAATCAGTCTGTCAATCTAAAACTGTACAATACGGATCTCTAATAACTTTTGAGAACACTATTATAAAAAAAGGATCATACAGTGCCACTTTTCAAAATACGATTGTTGACGTTTCTCCGGAGTTTCGATGTTTTAACAGTTGTAAGATTTTAAAAAATGCCATGCTAGATTAATTATGCAATAATGTGCAAACTAAAACTTTCTTCGTTTTCACAGACCAAATGACGAAAAAATATTTTTCTGATGTAAATAAACAATGTTGAATATTTGAAAGCTATTTTTAATTCTAAACATCTTTTCTCCATAATAATTTTCGAAATTGTTAAAAATAAAGGTACTTTACTCTGGAGCACAAATCACATTTTTTGACAAACCTCGTATACGACTGCTAAATTTTGATATCTGATGGTTGCATTTTATATTTGGGACCATGCAGAACTTTTATTTTTCGAAAACTTAAAAATAAAAAAGTTACCCATATGACGCCAACTTACGTAGACACACTGTATATTTTATTTTTAGCCTTCTACGCATCACATACATTTGAGTCAGTCAATGATCCAGGAAAATATCCTACTCGCTTAATTACTTGAAACATTGATAATGATAATTTTCTGCTCATTTTGAATGTTGGAACTTCAACTCATAAATCTCACATAAAAACATTCTTTTTATTTATATAATACATAGGTACAGTGATAAAACATAAAATTTCACTTTAAGGTCTTTATTTGTGAAATTATCCTAGTAAAATTCTTATAGCTCTAAACTTGGAACTGCACGATATAATATGAAGTATAAAATAGAATTTTATCAACACTCATATTTTACGGAACGTTACGTCGATTTTGAATGTGTAACTACAAAAAAAATTTATGAATTTTCCCATCTATAATAGAATATGCAAAACGTTAAGCCATAGTCAGAGACTTGATAGTCCTTTCACTGTATAAACACCAAGTTTATATTTTTTTGTGATTATGAATAAAACTTTTATTATTATTAAGTTTCAAATGTAGCTGATTTTATTACTTATTTTGGGTATGCCTCCAAGGCAGTATGTGTTTACTCTTAGTAGCGGTATCTACCCACATGTGTCTCTAGAAGCTCTTCAAAAATAACCGACAGGCAACAAAAGTGCATGGGTCACAATTATGATACGTCGCCTGCCACACTAGCCTGTGTCGCGATGGCCCCAGTAGGCCTTCAGACTACCCCCTGCTTCTTTACATAGCGAGACTTTGACGGATTGACAAAGTTAAGATGAACAACTGATATTCCCTATAAATGTCACAATTCTACTAATTGATTCTTGGCTTGCTAGAAAATGTAAAGTTGTACCAGCACTTGGTAGCATCCATGGGCATAAAAATTTAGAGTGAGTAATACTGTCAAATGATTGGGAATATGACTTTCGTTGTCCATCAGGTAGAAAGTGATTTAATTCATTTATAAGTTCCAGAGCTATCTCTTTATTCAGTCTAAACAAATTTTAAAATGTAATATCTGGCTATTCGAGAGGAATACTAGAATCTCTCAAGTATCTTCTTTCGGTTCTGAAATTTTCTGTAAAAAAGTAACCATATTTCTGTATCTGTAGAGTAGGGAGGGTGAATGATGGCTCACAGCACTTTGGCTTCCGAAGAGTTGTCCTCCTAGGTCATTGTCCATCCTGACCTTCTCAGGAAGGTGGACAGGTCATTAGGAGACATCCCCTTTATATCGGCAGGTGTATAGGTCAAGACCCACCGAACACACACTTTATTTTTAACGATAACTCCGGACACTCGCATAAAACAGTTTCATATTCCTGTTCACACATCCTGCACGACAATTTACAGTTGCTATCCATAACAACTTTGCTTAGTGAATAGCCCTGAGAGCTTTGTACAGATTATATGTGGACTATTGAAGTGAATTTCAGCATGTCCGAAGGAAGTAGATTGGATACTGAAGAAGCACTTGAGATGAGAGTTGCAGGGATGAAATATTATCCTTCTCCAAAAGTGCAGCCACTCCAATATCCTTTGATATTGTCTCCTGATAAATCTTTCTTTCCCACAGATTATACCGCTAATCCAATTCTGCTTAGATATCACCCAACTCCTAGAACTCCATTGAAGATTATCAATTTTTAGCCAAATATTTTGAAGTAATCTTAAGCATGTTTAAAGGATGCAGATGGGATAGTGCAAGGCAGGTGTATTTTCGTGCGAGAATCTAACATTAAATGATGAAGTAAAAGATTCAAGATGAGGGGTATTCAACGATCGTCTCCAGTATTACTTCAGTGTATTTGCTTTTAACGAATTCGTGGAACTGTTAAGTCAACGCCGACTTTCTCCGCGATATAATGTGATTTCTTAAGTAATTCATCAGAAACATGTAAAGTTTCTTGTCGATCCTTATTGATGACATCAAGGATTCCACCAACAGCATGGGAAGTAGTTGTTGCTCCTTGGTTGAACAATCAGTGTCTTTTAAAATATTTTTCCATACTTATAAAGCGTTAGAATAATTATTATTCTGCGATATCTATTGCTAACGCGCATTATTAAATACGATAATATTACAGAAAACTTTGAAAATACTTTTTTTGTCATTATTAAAATAGTAATTTCAAGACTTGTGATTTCTATTATCAAAATTCAATAACCATTAATTTCAAAGACTGGCACTCTGGGTACGCACATGGATTTGACCAATTCTCAGTTTGGGATTAAACTATTGGGATGATTTCGTTGTGTCAGATAGGGACCAAAAATTATTTTATTACTAGTTAATCTTGACAACGGTAGCTGGAACGCCGGAACGTCGAAATAGAAAATAAAAAAGGTAGAACGTGTCGCGGGACACACGGTAGGAACTTTAGTTCCTTTTAAGCAAAAAGTATGTAATACATCTGACGTTATAGATAAACGATTTGCATATTCTTTGGTGGTCGAGTAGTAAGCATACCAGAATCTCACGCAGTAGACCCGGGTTCGATTCCCTGTGAGGAAGTTTTTTTTATTGTTAATTTTATTTTTAAATAATTATTCTGCTTGTTATTAATAACGACAACAGGTAGACGTTTGAAATATTAAGCAGAATATTCATTATTATAGATAATGGTACAGTACCCTTCATGAGGGAGTCCGACTGGCAACATCTACTTATATCAGCATCGTATATTTGAAAAAGGAAACCGTAGCATTATACTAACTGGACATTCAAGAACTGTACGTTCACCACAAAATTAGTGGAGACATGAAATTGAATTGTTAAATTGTTAAATTGTTATATTACAGTTTATAGAAATTTTTATTTTCTAGATTTTTTCCTAAGTGGGTCGTAGAAACAATTTGCTGCTCGACTCGTGTGAATTGTCCATATCGCACTTAAATGATTGAGCACTCCGCCTACGGCGTCGTGCTCAAACTTCGTCCTCGTGCGATATGGCCATCATATCCACACTAGTTGCACAAACTACTCTTTCTTTCAAAATATGCCCTTTTACATTTAAAAACAACCTGCCAAGTGTCAAATCAATTTATCGATCCATTTTAAAGTTATCGAATTAAAGCATTCAAGTTTTCAAAATTTCAACACCCTGTATTTCGAAAAGTAAAAAATATGCTAGACCCCTTAATCGCGCGAAAAAAATTATGGAAATAATAGTAAAAATTTATCCGAACAAATTCAAGTTGATCACCAGCACTGCGAATACCAGCTTTGCATAGAATTTTAATATAGCATCGGTGGTTCAGTGGTAGAATGCTCGCATTCCACGCGGGCGGTCCGGGTTCGAATCCCGGCCGGAGCATATGAATCGCTGCTTCGTAAACGAGAGAAAGACTAAGGAGAGAGCACAAGCATGCAAGCAAGGCACATAACAAAGCAACGTAATATAACGTAGCGTAACGTAACGCGTAACGGTCATATCTTTTGCGTCGCGACCCCTGGTCGCTCAAACATAACCTGACGTAAAGAGCTAAAGTTCCAAAAACATTATTGTGGTTTGATTCCGAAAAAATAAGAGAGAAAAAAAATGATTTCCTTCTCTTCTAGTTTCTCTAGATTAAAAATCACACCGAAAATACGAAAACCACCCTACACTAATGAATACTTAGGGAAGATAATTTAATTTTCGCTCTAATTTTCAGCGAATATATGAATGATTTTCACTTTGTTTTGTTTTGTACATATGTATATAAACGATGATTGTGTAACTTCTCCTGCTAGCTCATTGGATTCTAAATTTAGATGGCCACCGCACTATGAAAACCACTCACAGTGCTGTGTAGGTATTTGGGAAAGCAGATTCTCGACGTTTTTCAGTCTAATTTAAATTAGTGTACAGTGTACAGTGTGAAAAGGTAAATGCGTCATTTTTGAAAAAAAATATTATATACAAATTTCACCTATTCTCTTGATTTGTCTAAATACAGTAGATCACATGAGAAAGATTTAGTAATAACAAGGAGTGAAGCTGAAATTCCACTAAATGTTTTTTTGCAGAGAATGTCGGTTAAAGTTGTCTGTAGAGTGGACGATGTCGATAAGCACGAGTTTGATGTGAATTGTTTATTGTATCACAAAGGAAAACTTTACAGTGGATCTGATGACGGTAAAGTGAAAGTAAGTTCAAAATTAACTAATTATTTATGGAAGGGATGAAAGGATTCACAAAAATTTTTCGAGAATGAATTCCAATTTTTTATACCACCCTTTATTTTTTTTTATTTTACGATGGCACAGGAGAAGTTGGGTGTTTTGCTAAATGCTCAGTAGTTTTATAAAAAAATCGATCTAAAATTGGAAAAATATGTGTAGTAATATAGCGTTATATTAATTAATTTAGGTAACACCCTGTAAATAAGTTATTTAAGTTTAGTTAAGCATATTTAGAAATATTGTTTTACTTATTAATATCATTGCAATAATTTATGTCGTCACGCATTTCTGGCGACTCAGCGATACCTTTGAACTCGCCAGAGTGAGTGACCGTAATTCAGGGCTTTTGTAATAAAACTATTAACGAAAGAAGATGTTTAAATTGAATTACCTGAAGCACCAATTTTAAAAGATTATTCGATAGCAGTTGAGAGGTTATTACATGGCGACCCTGCCAGTCCAGTGATATCACTTGGGTTATTGTTTGATCGACTGGTGATATGTGATATATTATATATATTTTTTTTTTGCGACCAAAATGGAACAACAGGCAACCAAGGAAGAAGTAATAATAGCTCAATCGGGTAACAGTGGAGGCCAAACAAATAAAGCACAATTCAGTGGACTAAAAGAGGTACTAGAAATTATGTTTATCGTAATGGCTTTCCTTATCATAGTAGCATACTTATACCGAAAATGCAGAAAGATGGTGGAGAGAAAAATTGACAGGCATATCAGAGCGAGCCAAGAGTTAGTTTAGGAGGACGAAGATTATCTTTATTTTAGGTTTACAATTAGTATAAAATGAATGGATCTAGAAGGACAGTTTCATAATTTTGCGGAAGAATTAAAAGTGTTCCATAGGAATTTATTAAAAGACAATATCGAAAGAAGGACTGATGGAAGTGTAACAAATCGTAAGTTTGAAACATTAGCTAAGAGTAAAATTAGTTATAAGAAATTAAAAGAATTGTTTAATAAATCAGACATAGATTTTCGCACTAAAACTAATATTAAAGAAGTTGCTATTACAATAGAAAGATTAATTAATGCAATAGAAGTTCATTTAACAGAGAGGTTACAATTTCTGCATCATACTGAGCAAACTGAAAAAGATAATAATATAATAATAGATTCAGATTGCTCAATTAACGAAATGGCCGAGAAATTCGATTTGAAAACCGCGGCAAGTCTGCTACCGGTTATGAACGGGTCTGAAAATGTAACTAAACAGTTAATTGATACTATTGAATTGTACGATTCCATGCTTGATGCAAATGGTAGGGTATTACTAACCACCTATATTTTAAAGAAAAGTTTAAGTGAAAATGCAAAATTAAAATTAAATAAAACTTATACTGATAATGGGTCTCTAATAACTGACTTAAAGAAATATTTTATTACCAAAAAATCTGCAACAGCTTTAGCCAATCAATTACATAATGCAAAACAAGGGCACAAAACTATTGATCAATTTGGGAAAACGTTAGAAGAGCTTTTAGCGGATTTAACGCTGGCCCAAGCTGGCGATAATTTAAATGACAGTAGGATTTTAAATCAAGTTAACGAAAAAATCGCAATCAATACTTTTGCAAATGGGCTCAGAAATAATAATTTACAAATTATAATTAAAGCACGTAATTACACAAATTTAAGTCAAGCAATTCAAGGAGCGAAAGAAGAAGAAATAAATAACTGTTGCAATAGTAATGACCAAATCTATCAGATAAGAGAATATAAAAATTTTAGAGGAAATAATTTTAGAGGAAATAATTTTAGAGGAAATAATTTTAGAGGAAATAAATTTGTATCAAATAACATTAGAGAAAATAACTTTAGAGGAAATAATAGTGATAGAAATTCTTATAGGGGTACTAATTATAGGTCAAATAAATTTAGAGGCAGTCATAATAATAATAATAGATATAATTCTAGAGGTAGTAATAGAAGGGTATTTTATATGAATAGTTCTAATTCTAGAGTAAGTAATGAAAGTTCAGAAAATCCTCGTATATCGGAACCATTTTTTCGTGGCCAACCCTAACTCACAAACTTGCCACAACATTTTTTCTCGGAATGGATTGAATTTTGTAGAATTATTTTATAAGAATAATAAATTAACATTGTTATTAGATACAGGCGCTAGCGTAAGTGTAATTTTTAAAAATAAAGTAGTTATTAACGAAACAATTAATTCGTCAAAGAAAATGCGTATTAATGGTTTATGTGGGTCAGTAGTATCAGATGGCACGGTACATCTACCATTACAAATAAATAAAATTAAACTTCGTCAGGAATTTCAACTCTTAGACGGCCTTGCGAGCGACATTGAAATGCACGGTATTTTGGGATCAGATTTCTTCTATGATTACGGAGCTACGTTAGATTACGAAAAGTTTTTATTTTCATTCAATTTTTGTAATGTCAGACAAGTAATTCCTATAGTGTCGGAACAGCAAATGTACACTTCAATTCCGGGTAGATGCGAAATAGTTAAATATTTTAAAGTTCAAGTTAATCAAGACTACGTTGTCTTGCCGGGTGAATTATGTGAAGGAGTTTTTGTAGCGGGAGCTTTGGTTAGATCTAACCAAAATATGATACCTATTAAAATTTTAAATATCAGAGAACAGGAGGTTATCTTAAAAAATTTTAATCCAAAATTAGAAAAATTAAATTGCTATAATGTATGCGAATTTATAACCAAACCAACCAATTCTGTTAGTAGAGCAGACAAACTATTAAATTCAATAAATATCTCGCATTTGAATTCAGATGAAAGAGACTCTCTACAAAAAATTTTAGTCAAATATTCCGATGTTTTTTATCTTGAAAACGACCCGTTTACGGTGTGTAATATTTATAAAGAAAAAATTATACTAAAAGAATCAACAAAACCACAGTTCATTAAACCGTATAGACTACCCCATGCTCAAAAAATGCAAATTCATCAAGAAATAGACAAAATGTTACGCGATGGAATTATAGAAGAATGTAGGTCAGAGTTTCAATCACCTTTGTTAATCGTTCCTAAAAAGGGTTTTGATGAAAATGGTGTTAGGAAGGCTAGAATTGTAATAGATTATAGACAATTAAATCAGCGAATAGAAGATGATAAATTTCCATTGCCTTGTATAGCAGAAATTTTGGATTCATTATCAGGGGCAATGTACTTTTCCCATCTTGACTTATCTCAAGGCTATTATCAGATCGAGCTTGACCAAAATAGCAGAAAATACACAGCTTTTGCAACAGATAGGGGTCAATATCAAATGACTCGACTACCCATGGGATTAAAAACAAGTCCCAGTGCATTTTCACGTGCAATGACAATTGCAATGTCCGGGCTAAATTACGAATGTTGTTTCGTTTATTTAGATGACTTAGTAGTTTTTGCAAATAATTTAATTAATCATAATAAAAATTTGGTTAAAGTTTTTCAGAGGTTGAGACAGGTAAATTTAAAGCTAAACCCGAATAAATGCGAATTTTTGAAAAAAGAAATTCTCTACCTAGGTCACCAAATATCAGCAGAAGGTGTCTCTCCAGATTCTTCTAAAATAGAAGCAATTCAAAATTTTCCAGTTCCCAAAGATTCCCAAGAAGTTAAAAGATTCGTTGCTTTCGCTAACTATTATAGAAAATATGTAAAAAATTTCGCAGAAATTGCCCAACCTTTAAATTGTCTTACAAGGAAAAATGTCCCTTTCATTTGGAATAACGATTGTCAAAATTCTTTTGAAAATCTGAAAGAGGCATTAACTAACCCACCAGTTCTTCAGTATCCAAACTTTGCACCTGAAAATGAATTTATACTAAAAACCGATGCATCAAATTATGCATTAGGTGCTGTACTATCTAATTCCGATGATAGGCCTGTTGCATTTGCAAGTAGATCTCTTAATAAGGCTGAGAAAAATTATAGTGTTATTGAGAAGGAGCTTCTAGCAATAGTTTTCGCAGTAAAGCACTTTAGACCTTATCTATTTTCAAGAAAATTTTTAATTTTAAGCGACCATAGACCTCTAGTTTACTTATTTGGTATGACAAATCCTAGTAGTAGATTAATTAAATTTAGACTCATTCTCGAAGAATACGATTTTAGAGTAGAATATATTAAAGGCAAACATAATGTTGTAGCGGACGCGCTATCACGTATAGATATATCTTCAGACGAACTAAAAAATTTGAATAAAGAAGTGTGCGATTCAATTTTTGTTACCACAAGAGCACAGTCAAAAAATATCGAAAATAAGCCATTAGGCAGCTTCAAAGATAATTCTAACGAAAGGACTGATCACCCTGGAGTTCTAGAATTACTCAAACCGCCTAAAGATTCGTTTAGTTTAGATATAATTTCAAAAAAGGAATTTGAGAAAATAAAACGTTGTAATAAAAAGGATAATTGTACGATAGTTGGAAACTTGATATATAATAAAGATTCGCGAATCATATATTTCTATCAGGATCCTCGATCATCATCAGACTTAGGTACGATGTTGAGAGACCTGAAATGTATTTATGATAAATACAAAATTCCGGAATTAATTATTTTAAAGAATAAAAATTGTGCACAATTAATTAAATTACTAATGAAGTTTCGTAATGACATAAAAAATATAGGTATAAAAATATCTATTGTTAAAGATGTAGAACATATTTTAGACAGTGAAACTAAACAAATTATCCTAAACGATTTTCATATTCTTCCTACTGGAGGACATGCAGGTGTAAATAGGATGTACAATAATATAAAAAAGAGGTACTTTTGGCAAAAGTTACATGGAGATGTAGAAGTTTTGTAAAAAGATGCGACGATTGTCAACGGTGTAAGCATTCTATACCAAATAAAGAACCTTTATCTATAACCACCACAGCTTCGTCAGGATTTCAAAAAATTTTTATAGATTTAGTTGGACCATTACAAGAAGATGTAGAAAATAATAAATATATTTTAACGATACAATGCGAATTAACCAAATTTGTAGAAGCATATCCATTGAAAAACAAGGAAGCTTATACAGTGGCAACTGCACTTATTAATAATTTTATATTACGCTACGGCATTCCAGACGAAATTGTCTCAGATCAGGGTACTGAATTTTTGGCATGCATTTTTAAAGAAATTTGTCAAATTTTACACATTAAAAAACTTAACTCGACAGCATATCATCATGAGACACTAGGCGCTCTTGAGAACTCTCATAAAAATCTGGGAGCATATTTACGAATTCAAGTTGTAAAATTTGAGAATGCTTGGAGTTCTTGGGTTCCCTACTGGTGTTTTGCTTATAACACGACGGTCCATACAGAAACTAAATACACCCCTTATGAACTTATCTTCGGGAAACTTGCAAAAATCCCTTCCAATTTAAATTTTTGGGTAGATCCAATATATAATTTTGACGATTACCCTCACGAATTAAAATATAGATTGCAACAAGCATGTGATGACGCAAAACATAATTTAAATATATCGAAAAGTAAAAGAAAATCTATGTATGATCAGGAAATAAAGTCTGTAAAATATAATATAGGAGATAAGGTATTGATAAAGAATGTAGTTAAAAATAAATTAGAACCACTTTATATAGGCCCATATAGTGTCATTGAGGAGAAATCTCCGAATATTATTGTAAAAATAAATGATCGTATAATAGAGGTTCATAAAAATAGGGCAAAATTGTATCATAGTTAAAAAAAAAAAAAAAAAAAAAAAATTTCTTTTATTTTTTTTTTCTTCTTCAGGAGGGTGATGTAGTAATATAGCGTTATATTAATTAATTTAGGTAACACCCTGTAAATAAGTTATTTAAGTTTAGTTAAGCATATTTAGAAATATTGTTTTAATTATTAATATCATTGCAATAATTTATGTCGTCACGCATTTCTGGCGACTCAGCGATACCTTTGAACTCGCCAGAGTGAGTGACCGTAATTCAGGGCTTTTGTAATAAAACTATTAACGAAAGAAGATGTTTAAATTGAATTACCTGAAGCACCAATTTTAAAAGATTATTCGATAGCAGTTGAGAGGTTACTACATATGACTTTTAACACCCTGTAACTCTGTAAGTACTCACCCATGTACGCTGAAATCAGTTGTTTATGGAAATTTACAGAATGAAAAATGTAATAATAATCATATGAAATGATCGGAAATACTTTCGCGGTCAGCATAATGACTACTAGGATTTCTGGATAAACTACGTCCTGAAATAGTAATTTACGTTACAATACCGGAAAGTAGTGTTTTTCAGGTCGAGACAAGCAGATTCCAGTGCGAGCCGAAGCGAGTCCTGGGAGCTTGGTGAGACCTGAAAAACACAAATTTTCGGTTGCGTGACGTACAATATTTTGTATTTGCACGATTGATCTTTTTTGTTTATTTACAGCATCGCTTGTCAGGTCGGTAGGTTGTGTTTACTGGTTTCTACGTCTAACACGTCGGTAAGTGATTTACTTACCGCTCAGACGTCGGTAAGTGAATTACTTACCGACGTCTCAGCCCTACATACATTTAAGTGGTCCTAAATAATATATTACTTCATTCATTACACAAAAGGAACAAAAAACATAAAAAGATTGATATTTTTTTAATGAACAGAATCGAACAGAACAATATAAAAAGTAATAAATAGCATGAAAACAATTTCACCAAAATGCAAATTATATTTTAAACTGATCGAGAAATATAAATGTCACTTTTGACATTTCGTTCATTTCGAAGAAATTTGAATTATTTTATTCGAAATTCCAATATTTCAATACGATCGCGCAAAAAATGGTATAATCATTTCGAACGTTAAGGGTAATACCGGTTTCCAAGCATCTCCAAACATTCCTGTCGACCGGTAAACAACCCTTACCGTTCTTGATACTTAATATACTATTAAGACAGACCCTTCGATATACATTTAGTTCCTTATTTTACCTTTTATAACAAAGTGGTTAACAAAACTGAAACCAGATAAAATAATAAGTTTTACATAAACGACAAATTGAAAATAAACGAACTGTCATCACTCGACAATATATCAAGACGTTGTTACCATAGTAACGAAATCAAGGTAGATTGTGTTATAAAAAAGCGATTGGAAAAATGAAAAAAAATGAACGCCAGGGACCAGCAAAAGCTTTTTTCCAAGACCGACCAGAAAATATACACTTTCTGGACAATTTTTCATACAGAAAATAACGTTTTGCCGATCTAGACCGGAAAATGGACGCTGGGGCCCGGAAAAAGCTTTTGCCGTTACCCGACGTCCATTTTGTTTTCATTTTTCCAATTACTGTTTTATAATACAATCTACCTTGATTTCGTTACTATGGTAACAACGTTTCAACATATTGTCGAGTGATGACAGTTCGTTGATTTTTAATTTGTCGTTCATGTCAAACTTTACACTTCTTTCCGGTCTTGTAACGTAAATTACTATTTCCGGTCCCTGACGTCCTTTTTCCGGTCTTGATCGGCAAAACGCTATTTTCTGGACGAAAAATTGTCCAGAATGTGTATACTTTCTAGTCGGTCTTGAAAAAATGATTTTTTCGATAATTGATGTACCCGTTGAACACTTCTCAAATTCTACTTTTCATTTACTTTATGAATTTCATCAATTAGGTCAAGCCAAATGTCTTTTACAACTGGTTTTTCCATTATAAGAGTACCCATCGTCAATTTAAACATATTTGAGCGAGATGGATCCCGTGAACTAAACGGAGTTTATGACTGATTTCGCAAATCGATAGTATTTACATATTTTGAAGATTATACGTCGAAAAATTTGCAGATTATTCATAATTTCCAGAGAAAGGTTCAAAAAAAATATTTTTTTTTCAAAATTTCAACCATTACTTTTGGCCCGATATTTTATACAAAAAACAGTTTCCAATGTCGCACTGTATCGGAAAC
>CAJUYH010008726.1:0-14927 GCA_910591685.1 Galerucella tenella
AACAAATGAATACATAACCACAAACACAACAAAGATCTTAGAATTCAAACTACATTCTTCATTATAATAAATGAAGAAATTAATTATCACTCCGTCCGTCATTAATCAATATGTCATCCTGACATAATATTCTGAAATCTCTTAATAGAGATCGCACACAGGGACCGGATTTTCTCCAGCACCTTACCAATTAAAGCAGGGTCATGTTAAAGCGGAGCGAAACAAGGGCATGAGAAGCTGTTGAATCAACTCTAATTGTCAGAAGCAACTACCCTTAACCCCTAATGGTCTGATCCTTAATCCTGTCATTATAAATCGCGTAAAGACATAAAAGAAAAGACCACGAGTGAATCAAGCTAATAGCGAACTTGCATTTTGCGATACGTGACGACGTACAGGGTGCTAGAGAAGACCAAAAACTTTTAGTATGAAAGAAGGGTTCAAACGAAAGAGTGTGAAAGTATTGCATTTTTCTCAAAAAAACGTTAATCTGCCAAAGCTGTTATTAATTTCGAAAGAAAAAGTGTATTTTATGAAAGATTTTTGATAGGTACCTATCAGAAGATCTAAAGTAAAAACAGATGGTACAATCTATAATAACGAACATTAGTGCATTGCGTATGCAGATGACTTGACAGTATTGGCAAAATCAAAGAAAGAGCTCACTAAAATCACAAAAAATCTCGCCTAACAAGCAAACATTTTAGGACTGCAAATTAATCAAGAAAAAACAAAATATATGGTCCTTGGAGATACTGGAAGTATCGGAGAGAATCTGATAGTGAAAACGACAAGAGAAATGGACTACAGTTTCCAAAGGGTAGGTACATGAATTTATTTATTTGGGAGTACTAATATCTAGCAATGCCCACGAAGAACAAGAAATACAGTCAAGAATCACGAAAGGCAACAGAAACTTTGGAATGCTCCAGTCACTGATGAAATCAAAATACTGTTTAAGAAAGATGAAGATAAGAATATATACTTAATACCATTATAAAACCCACTGTAACATACGAAAGTGAAACATGGATTTTACAAAAAAACAGGAAGAAAATACTGGAGCGCTGGGAGCGTAAAATTCTGAGAGCAATCTTCGGTGGAATAAAAACACCTGAAGGATGGAGAAGGAGAACAAATGAAGAAATAGACATGTTATATGGAGAAGCAAATATAACATCGAGAATAAAAACATACAGGTTAAGGTGGTTGGGACACGTAGAAAGATTGAACAAGGAAAGAATGACAAAAATGGCTCTTTACAGGACTCTTATTGGCAAAAGAAGAAGAGGACGGCCTAGAAAAATATGGTTTGAAAGTGTGATGTCTGATATAAATAAACTGAAAATAAGAAATTGGTAACAGAAAGCTAAGAATAGAGAGGAATGGAGAAAAATAACTGCCCTGGGTCTACAAGGCCTGTAGAATATATATATACCTATCTACCATGTTGTTTTTAAACTAAACAATTTGGTGAAAAAAATGATAGTAGGTATATGCTAAATTTAGATGCACATTTAATAACTTTGTTGATACATATCATTCCCACGATAGTCAGTATTATGTAGACACATCAAAATTTTGATTTAATGTGATTGTCTTCAAAACAAAGCATTTTATTATCGCACAAAATTGAAATCTGTGTAATTTGGAAAAGATTCAAAATCACTTCATCGTAAATAACATTTTTCATAAATCACTTGAAATGTGAGCTCCTGAACTGTTTATATTTCGTTAAAAAAACTACGAAAACAGTTTTTAGAATTTTAGAAAACGTGAATATTATTTCTACAATTTATGGACCTATAATACAGAGCTGTGTGCTGTAGGTATTGATTCTCTAACCCTGACCCTTTCTATTAAGTATTCAGGTATTCCATTTTGCACCTGAGAAGTTTTCTTTGCAACTCCTTGAGCGTCAGTTGTGTCTGTCCCAAATATTTAAGTTTAAGTCGGCTAATGTCTTACATCCGCCGATTTGACTTCAGATCCACAATATCTGCACCTGGCACCAGTCTTTTTTTTTTCGAGGTGATATTTCAATGGTCAGTGTTCCGTAAGCAGCCCGGTAATAAGTCTAATTTCATTCTTATATGAGCTTTTGCAGTCGAATACTCTATCAATTTGTTCGCCTGCCATTGTCTTGGTGTATTGTGATAGAGTGTTCACTTGTTCTCTGCCTCCAATTTTTGGACTTCCAATCCTCCGCTTCCTTTCCAAAGTAGTAGGCCGGTTTGTTGTCATAACCAGAAATATTGAATTTGGTGACAAATTAGGTGATCGTGCGGGCCATGAAACAGTTTCTTGGCAGTTATTGAACGGACTTGAACAAAATTATTTGGATATTCGGTAACAATACCCGCGTAACTGTGGGCAGGGAAACCATCTTGTTCAAATATGAAAATTCCAACAAGGTGCGGCATAAGAATATCCATTCCCCATTGAAGTAGGGCTGGTCTTATTCCGTCAGGTTCTGGTGACTTGAAGGTGGAGAAGCCCGATATGACCCACCTTATCTTGTCCTCATCAATTACTGCACTAGCAGATTGCCAGTCGTATTGTGAGGGTGTTGTTGGTACTTCCGTCCAGTTTGACGTTCCAGGAAAGACAGAACCTGTGAAGTGAGTTTCCATAAGAATCTCAGCGCTCTCTTGGAGGTTGGCGGCCTTGTCGCCATTTTCCTTGTCAGGATGCCGATACTCTTATGGTGGTCATTTGAGAGTATGCCTTCTGTAGCCTAGAAATTTGGGAAGTCTTTGACTGCCTCACAATAGGCTCTCCAGGCTTCTCTTTGCTTTTGTCTGCAGATGTTTTTGAACTGTTTGAGGTTGGCTTTATGTATTCCCCAGTCCTCTTTGAGTTTTGTTCGTTTTGCCTTGTTAAAGGTCGTTCTCGCTGTCTTTCTGAGGTGTTCCAGTTCAGGGCACCACCAGGTATTGGTCATGCCACCTGTCTGAACCATCCTCATCGGACAGGATTCCTTATAGGCAATGTCTATTTTGTTTTGAATAGATACTGTGTACCTTTCCAGTTCCTCATTATTGCTTGGAGTCAGGACCTCTGTTTCCCGCAGAGCACCTTTTAAGAGTCGATTGTAGAGAGCTACATCAGTCATCTTCGGGTCACGGGATTTTACAGTGGTCCTGAGATCCTGGCTTACCGTATAGGTTGTCTGAATTTTGTTTGATATTTTGGCTGTCGCCAGCGTAATATCTATTAATATTTTTCGGCTCCGTGCCTCTGTTTGAGATTGTTAGATCTTTCTTAACGCAACTTCAATAAATTTGTGTAATCTCTATTTTTTTAATATCGACATTTTTATTACAGGTAGTAGATGGAAATGAGAGCAAAGGATGGTTGGACGGATCAATGCATTACCGAAACTGGTTGAAACTCATTAAAAGCAGTCACAATCAAGAGGAAGTTAATTTAAAGTATTTGCTACAAGGTGGACAGGTGAGATTGATTATGTTAAATATTGGAAAAAAAGCAGAATACTTTTTTCAATAGACAAATTTGTTTCTTCTATAATTCCCAATTTTAAGCTAATCAAGTAATTCAATAACCAACTGCCACCTTTCACCTTACTATTACTCTTGTCACGTTGTCGAATTGTTTTTATTTTATTTTGCAGTTATGGTACCAAACAACTAAAGATTTACCGGCCAACACGGAATTATTTCTATCACCAAAGGAACCTTTAGGTCTTCACGACATCATTGCAGATTCAGCAGATGCTAGATCCGACAAAGAAACGGGTAAATAAAAATACTTAATATTGTGTATTAAATAACATTGAACATTTACATATAGGTACTTTTCTCTCATTCTACACGACTGATTAATTTGATATCGACCAGGAGGTCACCAAACCAACATAATTGACTGTTTGGACTCTTACTCATATTTGTTATGAATAAAACTAACTGTTTCCAATTCCAATCATCCCATATCACATAAATTAGCAGCAGATAATTAAATAATACATAGAGCGTTCTTAGTTCCTATGAACAAATATAATTTTGATAAAGAAATTAATACGTTTGAGCAAATAGTCACATTATCCAGTACATGTAATAAATGAGTAAATTAATGGAAAAGGGAGGAAATAGAGTTATAATATTTACAAAATTACAAAACCAATACACATGCTGGAAATATTTCTAATAATAATCCAACAACAATTTTTTTAACAGTGAAATGTGAGTATGAAAGTACTATGCTTCCATCGTATGGAAAATAAAAGACCACTCAAATGCGGATATTTTTATACCAACTTATTCGTCTTGAAAAATAGAACATTTGATAACATTGCGCCAATGTTGTGACTTTTATAATTAACTCACAATTAATGATATTATTTTTAAATCGCTTACGGAGATTGTCTGAGTAAGACAGAGAGAAAATACGTAAACAAACCTGTATTACAGATTCCACCTGATTCCACCAAGTAAAGAGATAAGAAATGAATAAATAAAACCAGACAGGATTGAACCGACCTAATTTTCATTTGTAGTTAAAACTTTTTAGTCTACAATTAGATGGATACGCCCTTTCCTTTCATAGGTACTCCTATTACCTGTCGGGGATCTGTCAGTTATAAATAGTTGCAATCTATAATCTATCATATCTTTATACAACTGAAAAATATAATCCTATTTATTTTGTTTCGACAAAACGGGTATTCATCGTATATGTACAACTATATTCACAAGTCCGACTCTGTTTCACCACAGCAGGTGGTGTCCTATTGAATGGTTAGATTATGTAATCGAATCGAAAATTTCTGACAAATAAACTGATTTTGTGGGTTTATTAATTAAATTACAACATTGGCGCAATGTTATCAACGAATAAGACGAATAAGTTGGTATCAAAATATCCGCATTTGAGTGGTCTTTTATTTTCCACAAGCTGGAAGCATAGTCCTTGTTAAATATGAAAATGAAAATATCCCCATTGAAAAAGGATTTATAAACTTGAATATCACGAATGTAATGCTGTTTATATTAGTCAAAACGGTAGACATTTTGAAATTAAACACAATGAACGCTTACGAGCAGACATATTGAAGCAACCTGATAAATTCCATTATGAACTCCTTGACACCAAACATTTATTAACACCCAACACAATTAGAAGTAGGTACTACATATTTGTGATATGAAACAAGAACTAGATTAGACACTCAAGATACCCACAATAGGAATTCGTCAATGAACAGACAAATCTAGGGAGAACTCTACTACTAAAATGTCTTCTTAATTAAGTAACATCTGTAAAGGTCAGCAGATATAGTTTTTCTTGGTTTCCTATATTATTGCACACTAATACTGATGAAAAAAGCTATCTAGGATATCCCCATGGGGCTGATAATATCTAGGGTTTAATATTTATAATATCACATCTCATTTTTTCTATTCATATATATTAAATCACAAGATTGGTCACTATTTGGTCCAGCCATATTAAACATCAGATAGGCATTACCTTAAATGTACGTTGCCATTCTGATCATGATGTCAATATCAAAATAATCATCAATATCTTTTCATAATTCACGTAATTCATTCATTAAATAGTGGAATTTATTAGAAACAGTTAGTTCTATCTATAACATTTAATGGAAACGAATCGTTTATCTTTCTAGTCTTCTTCTAGACTTATAGTCTGTTTCCTATTGTCTGACAGCACGCGAAAAGGTCACAGATGCTAGTCAGGTAGTAAACCATAAGCGTCACCGTTCATCTAAGGAATATATTTACTATTTAAAATTTAATTTACTATTTTATTTAAAAATATGGCAGGGCAAAAGTATTTAAACCAGTCGTCAAGCTTTCATAGATGGTTTATCTACTGGACTGAAAACACTTATCGGTAAAGGTCGCCGACTAATAATAACGCATATTGGATGCAATCAGGGATCGTTGAAGGTGGTTTACTGGAGTTTCAGTCAACATCAACCAAAGACTATCATGAAGAAATGACTGCAGATGTTTTTGAAGAGTATTTTACACAAATGGTCCAAATAATGCTGTAATCGTTATGGACAATGCCACTTATCATTCGCGATTAACAGAAAATCCATCTACCTCTTGGAGAAAAGCTGATATTAGAAACTGGTTAATCGTAAAAGTAAAAGATATACCATTTAAAGATGATATGTTGGAAAAAGAACTTTTGAAGGTTGCTTCAGATCACAAGCTACAATTTAAAAAATTTTTATTGATGAAATAGTCAAGAAATGTGGGATAACAGTGCTTCGTTTGCCGCCATACCATTGTGAATTACTTAAATGCGATAGAGTTAATATGGGCCCAAATGGAAGGTTATGTAGCTAGACGTAATAAAACATTTAAAATGAAAGATATTCGTGAACTCATGAAGTAGGTACTCATTGACAACAATATCTGGAGAGAACTGGAGAGATGCTGTGAATCATGTAATTGAAGAGTAAGAGAAAATGTGTGTTTTAGATAACATAGAACAAACTATAGAACCGATAGTGATATCTCTAATTAAATAAGCAGAATGAACTAATATCGCAATCTCCGCCACTGCCGCAACGTTTATCGTTCAGGTGGCATTGTTTAGTTTTATTACCATATTGTTTTTGAGCTGAAACAGGGATGTATGGATAACCAATACAGACACCTACTTGTTTTGCATTACAATTTTAGTATTTACTTGTAAAATTCTTAGGATCACTCTGTAAGAGATAATTTTCAATTTGAATATTTAATGAGGCTACCGTGCTGTCAGACATTAAAAAATAAACTATAGTTGATGCGTTTTTGGAGGAATCTTCAATGTCGATGAATCTCGAGATAGTATTGTTAGTAGCCTGTTAAGAGCAAAAAGGGCCTTACTTGGATATTTATAAGATTGGATCCGAATTATTGCGTCTTCTGGGGATGCATTGTGAACTATTGAATCACTACCGGGTTATTTAAAATTGGTGGTCTGTGTTTAGAAATCAATATTTGGGAAGGAAAGAAATTAATGGAAAATGTTTCATTAAATACAAAATTCTGCAAATATTGCTTAGAAATTTTGTATCAGAAAAAGGTTTTCGAATTATTTTGAAAATCTGATAAAAAATAAGACTGCAGCGTCATGCTTAGAATTCACAATTGTATGATGTTAAAATCAACGACCGTAACAATTTCATGATTTTTACAGTCATCAGTTTTGTGTGTTTGAGTAAATCACCCCATTCAATCTATTACCTTGTCAAGTGTAGTCAAATGTTCCGAACGTCGACATCTGGCCGGATATGGTCATCGTCTTCCTGTTCGATTATTATAAAAAAGGACCTTTTTGCCGTTACAGGTCGCGTGTCCTAGATGGCTTTAGGATATAAAAAAGTTAATTAACCGATTATAATCATTCGTTTTGATTGATTCGACATTTGATTTTTTCATAGCTATTGAGTTTATATGTAATTTTTATTTCGTAATGAATACCTCTTTAGCCTATGACATACCAAAGGCAACAACGCTTCAACTAATAAAAGACAAATGCACATACCAATATTTATGTAAGCATTGGAGGGGGGTAAGAGCTGGAAAGGGAGGAGGGGGTACATAATTGTAGTATTTCTACTCACGTAATACTTGAACCTAACAATAATAACCAAATGAATAGTGAACTTGATAACTTGTATTTAGTTATTCTTCTCAATGAAATAATATTTTTGCAATCATCCGTCCCCTCGTGGAGGAAACGTTGCTTTTAACACATGCAGAAAGTGTCTTTTCCGCACTCAAACGCGTGACCAAACTCTGTTTCACGTCGTTTGTCACGATCGCGCACTAAAATAACTATTTAAATATGGATGACGGCATACTTTTTGCAAATTTTTTGACCTTTTAAAACTATGGGAAAAATATTTTATGTGGTATACTGTTTTCAGCGGTGGTGCATCTATTTCCCCGATATGTATCCGACTGACTTTTTTCTCCCTGCAATACCCGAATTACCACTTACTCGTTTTCAGTCGATAGAAGACGTAAAAAAGAATTCTCTGCGATTACTTATAGTCGGTTCTTATGAATGAGAGAGTATTAAAATACTAAAGCATTCGTAATTCATGGGCGTATCACTTCTTCAAGTAGACAGTTAAAATATTTCTTGAATTTTCGTATTAAATAACATTTGTATAAATACAATAAATCCATCGGGTGTAAACTTATATTTTCACCTAATCTACCTGCTCATAAATTCTAAACAGCTGGAGGTGAAGAAAGTGCCATTTTTTCTAAAATGTTTTATTTGCCCAAAAGGTATGCTGGAACATTGTGTCATACTGGTTATATTCATATACAGTAATTTTGATATAAAAACACCAGTATAAGTAAAGCTACTTCTTTAAAATCTAAACCAGAATCGGAATAAGAAGATGGACTGTCGCAATCAATATTGACAATAAATGGCTCGATCATGTCATCAGTAATACTGACCAATTTTCACTTTTTCTCTTCTTCTTCAATCGCATGATTTACTGCATTTTCCAGTTTTCAGGCTTCACATTATTATCAGGCTCCTCAAATAACTGTTTAACATTACTGATTTTAAGTATTTTTTCTGGAAAATTCTCCCTATCTGTGCCCATACCAGTTCAATTGGATTCAGTTCGGTATGATAAGGTATGATATCTATCCACCGTTATACCACGATTTTCTGCAATTTCATATTTTTTTAATTTCTTCTTATTGTAAGAACACAACGTATACAGTTCTTTTCTCACAGAACTTAATAATCTTTGAATTTAGCCAATAGACTACACGCATAATTCGTATTTTGCTCAGATATTAATTTATAATAGTGAAGTTGATATCAAAAATAACTAATAATAGGAAATGAACCAGTTTCCATTGGAAATTACATACTTCCAAATTTTAAAATGAAATTCAAATTTCAATGCACTTTCCGACCACCGCCAGAGTATTTCCGAACGCTACCGTTGATATGTGTGATGTCATACCATGTTATGACTTTTGTCAATATGGCCGGTATTGCATTAGGTTCATTGTGTTTATATTGTATTTTGATTAACTATTAATTGCTTCACCGACGTAAAAATATCATTTATATTTTTGTTTGAGACCATTACGTGTTTATGTGTGCATTTTTTATTTCTAAAGGTCAACGTAAAGTGGAAAGTGGACATAAATATTCGATATTTCCGAGGATATTTTAAAACTCTCAGAAGAAAATATTTTATTTACTAGTTCAGTGTTTAGTGACGATTCTTTGATATTTTGTGAGTGGAGATATGGCTAGCGAAGGTTTTGTAAAAGCACAAACTGATAACTTGCCCAAAGTACTCAAAGAAGACTCATTTATGCTGCTCGAATTTATGAACGTCAACAAATTTAATGACGTCACACCATGGGGCAGCCATCTTTATGACGTAAAGCGTGTTTTGGCGGACTTTCAAATTTTATGAAGTCGTTTTAGAAGTAAAGTTTATATTTTTTTGAGAAAATAGACATGCAATTCCCACCAATAGCAAAATTTATGCTTGTACCTTATTCTGTAAATCTTTCTTTAACCACTTGTTTGTGGGCAATGTTTCTAAAAGTCTCCTTGCATCATCCATTACTACAGTTCTGAGAAAGAGGATCTATTACTTGCTCGGACCATTCTTTAAAGACATCAGCATTCATGTCCTCATAGTAGTCGCCGGTACGAGTAGATTTAAAAGTCAACAAACTCTTTAACAATACTGTTTGAATTGCCGATGTGAACTATTATCAGTCTTCGCCCATTTCCTGATAGTAGATTTAAACCAGTGGATAAATTATCTAAAAAAAGCCTGTCTTCGACTTGTAACAGTTTCATATTGTCAAAATGTATTTGGTGTATGACCCTCTTCAACTCAAAGTTTTGCCAATCACTAAATTTGCTCGAAAAAATCGCTCCACCTTCGGTGTCGCGATTTTATCATGTCAGTTTTTCTCGTAAAATTAGTGATTGGCAAAACTGTTTCGTTGAAAAGAGAAATTTATCCGATAAAAAAAAAGCTCTTGTGTTTTTACTGTTGACAAATACACTATAGTGGTTATTGTTGTTTATAAATAATTTTTATAAAAGAAATCCTATTCTCGTTCATTAGTGTAAGTATTTATTGCACGGCGTTTGAACATGAAAATTGTTGATTTTATAAAATCAATGACCAGATGTAATTAATCGAAGGGGCTTTGCACTTTGCGAGTTTCAACTTACAGTTGGAAATATCTTTCGTATTACGTATAAATTTTACACTAAATAGTGTTGAAAATCAGAAAAAGGGGAAGAAAAAACGGATTATTTGGTATTTATTGCGAAAAAAAGGGAAGTAAAATGATTGTAGAAGGTATACAGTATATCAACATCTCTTCCCGACGAACTGACACAGATAAAAATCTAAAATAACTAGAAAGCAATCTTGTCCGTGTTTGTCCATGGTTTTTTCACTTATTTATTTGTTCATCAATATCACTGTTCCTAGTATGAATTTCAATAACTGCGTTTTTAATAATTGTACATTAAAATAAAAATGTGTTTATTTTCAATGTTTCATAAATAAAGTTTGCATTGATACCTATGTTTCCAAATTTCTCATTCATTAAATTGTCCTGCCGAATTACACTCGAGGTTTGTATTGATATTGGGTAAATTTGTGTTGTTCAAATTCTAAACTGTTTCCTTTAGCAATTTGACGAGAATAACAACTGTCAACTATTAAAAACACGACACCGAAGGTTGACAGTTATTCGATAAAATACAAACCACTTGTGCAATTATAAGTGAAAAAAAAACACTTCCTTCAGAGACCATAATACTGAACCCACATTGACCAAATAAAAATGTCGAACATGGATATAAACAAAAAGTTTTTCCGCATATGACTTTAATATATTCCGAACTAAACATTTTTATCTCTGTGTGACAAAGAAGGGTGTGTGTGCGATACAGCTGCTCCTGTTTCATAAACACCTCGGCTCGGGTTAAGGGGTGTAGATCACAATTTCGTATTGCTCATAACAAATATCATAAATAAAGTTTGGCATTTGACGTACTGACAACTCCATTCGGAGGGTAAATGCTTGGCAATAATTGTAATCTGTTGAAGCCGTCGCATATGGTCACGTGACGATGTTATAATCTTGGATGACAAAGCTTAGACCTAGATTTTAACGGGGGTGTTTCGACAGATTTATTTTTTAATATCATGTATAAAATTCTTACATATTTCTTACTTACTATAAAAGTCAATAGTCAGTTTAGCCTTGTCTAAGTACACATAAAGCCTCACAAAAAATAGAAAAAACTTCAAAATTCGGAATTGAGTATTTAAAAGGGCATGCAATTTTCCATAAAATCGTTGAGTAAACTTTTTTGTGTTGTTTTTTCACTGTAATTGTTTAAATAATGAAAATACAGAAAAATGTTTAAATCAAAAATTGTAGCTGATACCTTTATCCACAAATTTTATCTGAACAGTTTTTCTGTAAATTGAAAAGTTTGCGAGATAAAATTAATGTTAGTGCTA
Source organism: Galerucella tenella (assembly GCA_910591685.1). Taxonomy (NCBI): domain Eukaryota; kingdom Metazoa; phylum Arthropoda; class Insecta; order Coleoptera; family Chrysomelidae; genus Galerucella; species Galerucella tenella. The sequence continues at coordinate 11,540 of CAJUYH010008726.1, forward strand.
GTCAATTCGTAGTTACGCACGAACGGCCCGGGAGCCAAATTTATTAACCGCTCGACTTAATAATTTTCGGCTTATAACATTCTGAAAAAATTAATAAACACATGTAAAATGTGAAGAAAGATCTCATCTTTCAGATAAAACTACTTTCAAATTTAAAAAAGTAGATTTTCTAACTGTAAAATCAGTTTATTTATAAAAAACTACAGCTGAAAAGTCAAAAAATAATTATAATTCCTATCTAAGAAATACTTATACCAGCGATAATTCCTTCTTGATTCAGCATTGCAAATGAGCATGAAGCATTATCGTTATAAAAGCAAAGCCATCAATATTTCGAATTTTAAACAAATGCTTCTTAAAGATCTGTTTTTTGCATGCTTAATTTTACTTGTTTTTTTAAATTTCATTCAATTATATATTTTTTCTAAATTAATATAATTTAATGAAACTTCACCACTGAACACTTTGAAGTGTCTCCTTTCGAAACTTGCTATACAGTTTTTCTATAAATATCAGATTTTTTAAATAATAGACAATTATTCACAATGAATATTCAAATCAGCAAACCTTCTATAACTTTTTATAGTGTTTATGATATTATCTAAAAATTGTGAACTTTATTATAAACCTATTTAGAAGTGATCGCGATACAAACCTATGGCTCAGGTAAGAAAGAGAAGAAAACACAAATAAAGGTGAAAAAGCAGGTGAGAGAGCGGCTTATACGCGCCGCCGCATAATAACAACAACAACAACAATAATAATAAAATATTAACAACAAAAATTTCAACAAATTACATTAAAAATAGAGTCTGTTATTGATACAATAATGAAAATGAAGTGGGGCAAAAGAATTAAGGTTCAATGAAGGTTCACGTGGAAAATCGTATGTATCTTTGTGGAAAATGCAGATACAAGAAAAAGTTTCGAATAAAATTTGAAGATTACGCCATAATTGTTGAAGTACGTTCTGTTATATAGTTAAATTTTTAAATTTATTAATGTTAATTGGAGAAATTTGGTAAATTTACTAGAGGTTTACGTGGAAAATCAATGATAATACATTTAAAAAGAATTTTTTTCAATGTATTTGTAGATACCCCATTTTGGAACACATTTCATTTGAAATTTTTTTTACCTCAATTCCATTGTTCACTTACTATCGTGAAATTAACAACATAAAAATTGATGTTCAAAAATACTACTAGGGAAATTCCATATATTTTGAAAAACATTGCAGATACAAAAAAAATGTTTCGACAAATTTTATAGATAAATGTATTAGCTACAATTTTTAATTGAAACATCATCCTGTAATTCCATTATTCAAACAATTAGAGTGAAAAAACAAAAAAATAAAAATTCTCTCAGCGATTTTCCGGAAAATTGCATGTCTAGCATCGTGAAGTTTTTCTCATGTCAATCACAACCCTTTCAAATACTCGATTTTAAGTTTTTTGTAATTTTTGCGGCATTTTACGGATATTTTGTGTGCATTGACTAGGCTAGTTGGTGTTAATACACGGAGATATTTTGAGGATTTTTGAAAACATCATAAAACAATATAAGTACCTGAATATATGAAATTTACAAAATTTGGATATAAGTCAATAATAAGTGTTTCAGAACAACGAATACTTTAATTGCAACCATTGATATTCCCCAGCCAATGTTTCCAAATAAAGAATTGTTAAATTTTATCGGCTGTATTCCTTTCGAGTCTCTAGACTTCTTGGAAAGGAGGTTCTCAACTAGAGGTCTGTACTATATATGTATGATCGATCATAATTTTTTTGCTTATGAACGAGTTAGGAACGCTATTTTTTCTACGAGCGTGCGGAATATGTAAAAATGGAGAAACAACATATTGAAATTCTATTAATTTTTATTAAAGCATAAAGAGAAACTACAACATATTCTACTACTTATGATTTATATTAATAAAAAGTGGCACTTTCTGAACTAAAATGAGTGCGGAAAAGTGAACTTTACCGCACGCAAGTAGTAAAAATAAATAAAAGCTAAGTACAATTTTAGTTTGAGCTTTGTCACTCCACGAAATTCGTTTAGAAATTATTCATTGGAAAACTTTAAAAGGTATTTTTTTCAAGACCGACCAGAAAATATACACATTCTGGACAATTTTTCGTCCAGAAAATAACGTTTTGCCGATCAAGACCGGAAAATGGACGCAAGGGACCGGTAAAAGATTTTGCCTGGCGTCCATTTTGTTTTCATTTTTCCAATCGCTCTTTTAAAATACAATCTACCTTGATTTCGTTACTATGGTAACAACGTTTCGATATATTGTCGAGTGATGACAGTTCGTTGATTTTTAATTTGTCGTTCATGTCAAACTTATTATTTTATCTGGTTTTAGTTTTGTTAATCACTCAGTTATAAAAAGTGAAATAAAGAATTAAATGTACCTATATCGAAGTGTGTGTCTTAAAAAAATATTGTACGTCACGCAACCGAAAATGAGTGTTTTTCAGGTCTCACCAAGCTTCCAGGACTCGCCCACGGCTCGCCCTGGAATCTGCTTGTCTGGACCTGAATAACACTACTTTCCGGTCTTGTAACGTAAATTACTATTAATTTTTTCTGAACAGTTTCCAATATCTCAAGCAAATGGAATCATACAAAGGACACTAATCATTTTATTTTTGAAATCCCCAATTAAGCTGAGGAAATTTATATTCAAAACATGGAATTCAAGAAACTCCCTATCCCTTAACTGGGATTTTAATCGAAAAAATTTGTATAAAGACTTGGAATATGAAGAAATTCCCAGTTTAAAACTTAAGTTTAAGGGAGCGTACTGGGGTTTTAACCGTCAACACAGTTTAAACTGTTAACTTAACCAAATTTACGGGTGTTTTTTTACCTTACTGTTAAAATGAAAATTTTAAATTCATATAACATAAAATAATCAGTTGGTGCACAATATGGTCGTGTTAACATAATTCAGTTAGATGTTATGGAAGGTTGGTTTTTCGTTGCTTTTTAAACAGGTGTCCTCTTACACGCTTACAATGTTAAAAACATAAAGCACAAAATTAAATTAATTTGCTTAACGTCTGCTTTAATGGCCGTGAGAACTTTCCGTTGTTAATAGAATACAGACAAGTGAACTGAATATTTAATTTTATTTTTAATAATCCATTTCGTACTTTTGTTTATTTTCAATTCGTACCCTCTGGGTAAATAGCGGGCGTTTACCAAAAAATGTGTCTATATTCTATCAATCAATGAATTTCAAGTATTCCATAACATTTTTGAAATTAAAGTATTTCACCTAAATTTCGTTCATAGTAAAATTCCTTTTATATTTTATACTTAAGACAATTTATCCAATAAGTTCGAGCAAATAAAAGTGTTCTATATC
>CAJUYH010008727.1:0-14925 GCA_910591685.1 Galerucella tenella
GTTAATTTCAGATTTGTATTTGTAATTTGGTTGTTTTCTATTGATTTAATGATCCTTTTTATTATAAAAACAATCCGATATAGGATATAGCTTTTAAAATACCTAAGCAAAACAAAATCGAGAAAATCACTAATTCAAAATCACATAACTATTATAAGAACAACGTGTTGTGCAGAAAACACTTGTTTATCTCAGGACGACTGTCAGATGACGTGACATGGACTTGTAGAATGGAAATGTACTATCAATTTTGGCTAGGGGCTTTGGTTTTCTATAACTCATCATCAAAAATACGAAATTTTTTGGAAAAATGCAATAAATACATCCCACCTCCTCATCATCGTCTCTGCCTTTTAAATCATCAGGAAAGTATAAGTTTAAAGCTACTTTTTTCAGCTGCAGCGTACTCTGCAGCTTTGTTTTCAGAGATATATTATTGATAAAAAATTTTCCAGGTGTAGAATAAGTATGCCATTTGCGTCCGAACATTTCAAAGGTTCAAAGAAATATTGTTTTATTTTTTATTTCAAAACGGCGAGGTCCTAAAACTTCCTTCCACGATGCAAATATCGATGGGGATCTTTTACAGCCACTATGCATAATTAAAAAGTCTGTTTATATTTTTGCGGATGACGAGGTAAATAAAAACTTCCCACACAATATCACACGTGGCGTAGATGAATAGGATGTTTTCGAACTTTAATAACAATAAATGGTTCTAAAAATAACGTATTTTCGATAAAAAATGCATTTTTGAATAGAAAATGTTATAGAAGTTACCGCGCCGATGTTGAATTTATAAAATTTCTTTATCCTATGAGCTCGATCATATTTTATGAGACTATTTAAAATCGATTTTACATAATTATTTAAAATATCTAGGATGTTCCCAGATAAGATCTAGACTGGTGTGGGACTGCCTACAAAAACTATTAACTCTGGCAAACCATAATAGAGTAACTCCTAAATGGTTCCCCGGCCACAAAGATATTGTGGGCAATGAAAAGGGTGAAACTGCATTAACTGGTCCTGAATCAGTATTTGGGATATCAAAAGCTGCTGTACCTGGTTTTATATCTCGGTATATTGAAACTAAACATCAGTCGTACCGGATACTCGTTTTTTGACAACAGCAAACTCCTGGTCAAAAAACCCTCGGATTACTCCCCGGTCACTGTATAATAAGTTTCACGCTAAAGTGGTATTGGCTAAACGATTATAATAAAACCAATCTCTTAATTTCTTTATAAAATGATCCTATCGACTGCGCCAGATACATAAACTTGAAAAATATATACTGATAAACAACCATTTATTCTTTATCTGCAATAAAAATATGTCCATTTTTACTTAAGTCCTTCCGATAGCCTAACATTTATTATAGGTACCCCTAGTGTAAACACATACCAAAACTCTCTAATTGACTTTTTGATAGATTATTTTTTCGGAAAATAATGGTTTACTTGACGTGCCTCGCTAATTAATATAATGAAAATTTGTGTACATTGGCTGACCTTCAAAAAATCTATTTCGGTAAGTTAAATAACTTTTTTTCCTATATATTCAGATTACCGCAAGATCAATTATTTCAAAGTTATGCATTACGATTTTATTTTTTATTATCTTTTTCATTACAAGAGAGTGTAGGAAAAACCTACAAACCTGCATAACTAGAAAAATATGGGTCTAGCAAAATTTTATTGTCAAAATTTACTTTTTAGCAGCTTAGAACTGGGTTATATACCTGAAGCATGGAGAAGGGCAATATAGTAACCTTCATTCCAAAAACTGGAAAAAGGGACACAACAAACCCCAAATCCTTCAGCCAATTAGTCTAGCATCGTTTGTGCTCAAAACGATGGAAAAAGCTATTGACAACCATATTAGAACGGAAATCCTAGAGAGACTACCTCTCCACCCATGTCAGCATGCTTACCGGGCAGGCAGATCTACGGAGACTGCACTGGTGCAACTGACTGAGGATATCCGAGGTGCCCTAGACAACCAAGAAACTGTAGTATGTACATTTTTGGACATATAAGCTTTTGACAATACTCCACATGAGGCTATCAAAAGAGCATTAAACAGTAGAGGAGTAGACACCACAACATACAAATGGATGTCGGAACTACTCACCACAAGAGTAGCAGAGACACTACCAGAGGATGCCCACAGGGAGGAGTAGCATCCCCATTAATGTGGAGTATGACGATTGACGAACTCCTGTGTGGTATGCCGACGATATTGTCATAACAGTCAGGGGGAAATTCGAAAACACCCTTGGTGATATTTTACAAAAGGGTCGGAACTATACAAATAGCTGGTGTAGGCAAGTGGAACTTAGCATCAACCAATCACTAAGAAAACTCAACCTCAAAACCATAAAACTTGATGGGAACGAGATTGAATGCAGACAAGAAGTCAAGTATCTAGGTTTAACTCTAGACAGTAAGCTCCTGTGGAAAAAACACGAAAAGGAGATTACATACAAGGCAAAAATGGCTCTAATGCTGTGCAGAAATCTGGCAGGAAGAAACTGGGGTTGTAACCCAAAAATCCTAAGCTGGATGTACACTGCCATAGTGAGACCAATCATCACTTATGGAGCCATTGCGTGGAGTAGTAGAACTAGCCTATTGACGACGAGAGAAAACCTCTCCAAAATTCAAAGACTAGCCTGTATATGCTTTACAGGAGCAATGGAGAACATACCCAACGGCAGCTATGGAAGTGATTCTCAACCTCATCCCTCTACATGTAGTGGTGGAAAGCGTTGCAGAAAGAACAAGACACAGACTAAGTAGAGAGGGAATCATATTAAAAAAAACCACCTCCTCACTTCTTAGAAATCAGACAGCCTGGGACATGCCACAAGACGGTATGATGAAAAAGTATAACTTTTCAAAGAAATTCGTTACGTAGTTAAGCAACAAGAAGGAATGGGATCCAAATACCATTACCAGACTTGGAAAGAATGCCATTCAATGGTACACAAACGGCTCAAAAGCAATAGAAGGAATTGGGATAGGAGTGTTCGGGCCAGGAACCAAACACTCTGAAAGCTTGGGAAAAACCCCAAGTATCTTTCAAGCGGAAATCCACGCCATAAGAAAGTGCGCCCAGTTCAATATTGATAAAGGATACAGAAGACAAAGGATTATCATAAAGTCGGATAGTTAAGCAGCCATTAAAGCACTGAGCTCTTGTGTAATCAGTTCCAAAATGGTGTGAGAATGCCTAGACAAACTCAATGAACTAGACGAGAACAATATAGTCATCTTACTATTGATTCCAGGACACACTGGAATAGAAGTAAATGAAATAGCAGATGAACTAGCAAAGAGGGGGACTGAAATACCTTTCTGGGGGCCTGAACCCTTTTGCGGAACCAGCCCCAATGTAATATTGGAAGAAATAGATAAAGCCGAGAAAAAGAGAAGATCTGACCATTGGAAAGATCTAGTAGGGATTATACAATCAAAGACTCTTCTGGGTGACTACATCTGTGAGACTCTCCTCAGAAACTAAGTAGAAGTAAGGAGACACAATAGATCTTTTAGGTCTCACTGAATGTCACCCCAAAATACATACATACTTTATGGCTACAAGTAACAGCACAAAAGCATACAAAGATAATCCAATTATGAAATGCAAGTTCAGACATACATTAATAAAACCACCAGCATATAACATTTTGGTTTATGGTTAGATGTGGGAATGGCGCTGTTATCGCATTTTTATGTGATTTCATCATTGTCTCCAGTACAGATATGCTCCTAGAGCTTCTGGATGAAAGATATCTGCCTTGTAATGATGAGGCGCAAATACGCCGAAACCGGTCTACAAGTGATATTGTCCCTTTTAGTCCTTTTGAATTATCTACCAGAACGGTAGGTTATATCGTGAAGATATCCCAACCCCGTTCAACTTAGAAGTGTACCTAATTCAATATATGTCGTGGCATATAGCCAGAGAAGTAGTTGTTGCTTCTTAGTGAACGGTGTGCTCTTTGAAAATTGATTTTCAAACAACTTTGTAAGGCGTTAATAGTATTTATTATCTATGACATCTATTGATAACACGATTTACTAAAATGACAATATTTTACAGGAAACTGTGATTAAGTAAAAAATTCTATAAAATCTCAGATACACAAACAATAAACGCACACATACACGTAGATACAAATATGGAAGCATTAATAATTAAAAATACTCCAACTCATAAACACGCACAAAAAAAACTATAACTAATAAAAAAAAACATTAACAATACAAACAAAAAACACGTACAAGCAATCAAAAACACTCACAAACAAACCAAAAACACGCGTAAACAATCAAAAACGTGTTTAAACATAAAAACACGCAAAAACAAGAGCACAGTCAAACAACCAAAAACAACACAAACTCAACAAAAACAAGTAGAAACACCCAAAACTCAAAAACACGTAGGTACAAGCAATCAAAAACACTAACAAAAAACCAAAAACATTATCAATACAAACAAAATTACGCGTAAGCAACCAAAGACATGTACAAACATAAAAACACGCAAAAAGAAGAGCACACTGAAACAATCAAAAACAACACAAACTCAGCAAAAGCAAGTAAAAACAACCAAAACGCAAAAACACGTACAAGCAATCAAAAACACTCACAAACAAACCAAACACATTATCAATACAAACAAAATTACGAGTAAGCAACCAAAAACATGTACAAACATTCAAAAACGCAAAAGCAAGAGCACTTTCAAACAACCAAAAACAATACAAACTCAACAAAAGCTAGGAGAAACAACCAAAAACACAGAAGACCCAAAAGTATTTTTTTCTACTACCGTGCGCTTTAACCCACTTTCCCGCACGCATTTTAGCTTTGAAAGTGTCACTTTCCCGCACTAGTGCGGGAAAGTAAAATTATGCAAATTTTGACCCTATTAGGTAGTTTTTTACTACGGAAGTGATAACTATTCTTACACCAGGTGAATGAATAGTCCATCAAATAAAATCAACATATTGTTTTCTAGCTTTTTGTTGCATTTTTAATTTTCTGAAAATATAAAATAATGAAAATATTTTGATATAACCTTGTAAATTCTTTAAAGTAGTGTCACAAAACAACTATCAAACCACCCGGGTTTGATATAAGAAAAATATATCAAATGAAATTATTTCATCTACAAATAACTTAAAATTGTTGCCGTCACCTTCATCGTCATCTTTATGTGACCTGCAAACGATGCCATCCCCATCAACGTCATTCACTCACCAGTTAACACCAAATAACTCCACTGGACCGGCAATTTTAAGTAATTCACAGAATGCAACAAATTGTGTTTCTAATATTAATATTTATAATAATAATTGATAATAATAATAGTCTTTGGTCCAAGTTTTTTATATGTATGTTAAAATAAAATAAATTTTGAAAAATGGGTTGATATATTTTTTTGTATATACGGTCGTAGAAAAAATAATGTTCCTAACTCATGCGTAAAGTGTCTTTCCCGCCCTTGACCGCTTGACTGCTTGACTGCAGTCGCGTGCGGGAAAGTATCACTTTCCGCACTTGTTAGGAAAATAACTATTTCAACTTACCTGCAAATTCCGTAGAAATTGTAATAGGTGTTTGATTCAAATGAGTGATTATATCTATTAGAAATAATTTCAAGTTGTTTATTTTAACCAAAATGGTTATGATCCTTTATTATGCATTATATACAGTGTGGCCAATAGAAAGAATAGTATGTTTTGTCGATTAGACATTAGCGATGGTAAATAAAAAATAACGAATGAGTTTTATTATATTTACAAAAGAAAAAAAACAAAAAGAATACAATTTAATTATCGATTTAAATATACAGCTAGTTCCGGTGCGATATAAAATCAATAACAAACTTTTTTAAAATAACAAAAAGTCATCCACTACCACCGGTGCTTCCTGTTCACATCGATCTGCCACTAATGGAAAGAATAAAGTTTATCACAAACGAATGTATGCAATTTAATAAGTAAATTTCAGGTAATACATTTTTGATAATTAAAAAAAAAGATATGGAATACGAATCTTACATTACAACCTTTTTACAGCAACTTTATTGCAGGCAATTAAAAACCAGCCTATTTGTTGCAAATTTCCAAGATTTTGTTAACAATTAACACTTGACATTATTATTATTATTATCCTATAATTTTAAAGTTGGAATTTATATACAATTTAAACCACCACAAAGAGTTGGAAATTCATTTTGAAAATAAAAATACAGATCACAATAACACACAATAATTATTTTGTCAAATTCTGAAATCACTAAAATTATGTTAACTAATACTATATTATAGCCTTTTTAAAGAAACTACTGACAATTTAATAATTGCAGGCCTTTGTTTTCTTCAACTGCAGCTTTCGGGCTTGAAAAATATGGAAATGTTTCTAATTTTCGAGGTGATTCACTCAGAACTTTACATATTTTTAGTGATTTTAGATTTTAACAACATAATTATTGTGTTGGTCGTTCTGTATGCAGAAGTTAACCTTGTGTTATTTCTGTACTCATTTTCAAATTGAGTTTCCAACTTTTTGTTGATGGTTTAAATTGTTCCCAACGTTAAAATTAATGTGATAATAATGTCAAATGTCAATTATCAAAAAAAATTTACAACATATAGGCTAAAATGTAAGATGACTGGTTTTAAATTTTACATGCAATTTATATTGCCTGAAATAAAGTTGATGCAAAAAAGCTGTAATGTAAGATTAGTATTAGTTTTACGTTCAAGCATTAAAAAAAATAATGATTTGAAAAGAATTAAAACATGCGAGAAAAAAAGTAAAGATTTACAAAAGCTGTTGATGAAAAATGATAAGGAGGTCAAGAATAAAACAATGACATTTATAACAACTTTGTGGTGGGGTTCGTTCATTTCGAGTAGAGAAAATTTTTCTCCCAAACAAAAAAAAACAATTTTTGTAATTACCAGTATTTACTTAAAAATTACTCACGACTCATTCAAATGTCAACCTGTCACTTTCAGTTCACGTATGGAATCGTTCCAGTTTATCACTAATCACTTCGTTGATTAAACCTTCCTCCTCTGCTGCTCCCTCCTAGATTTCTAGCACCTCTTTGTCCTCTAGGAGCTCTCTTCCTACCCCCTTTTGGTCCCCTATTTAATCCTCCTCCCCCTCTTCTGTTACCTCTGTTCTTACCAGCACCTCTACCCAATCGACCTTCGTCTCTCCGTCCTCCTCTTCTGTTGAAACCAGGAGTTCCCTGCCAGCTGTCTTCATCTTGTTCGTTCCATCTGTCTCCGTCTGCATCATTCCAACTTTCATCGCGATCGTCCCAATTGTCATCGCTACGATTATCCCAATTATCATCGTTCCTACCGTCGAATGAATCGTCGTCTTTCCAATCGGGGCCATTGCTCGAACCGAAATTTCTGGGACCGTCATTTGGACCATAATTTCTATGAGCGTCTTTTGCACCGAAACTTCTATTACCATCGTTTGAGCCGAAGTTTCTTGGGCCGTCGTTTGGACCGAAATTCCTGGGACCCTCGTTTGGACCGAAGTTCCGGGGGCCGTCGTTTGTGCCGAAATTTCGAAATTCGCTATTTCTGAAATTGGAATTTCGATGACCGCCTAAAGGAGATCTAGATCGGGATCCTCCTATGGGAGATCTATTCCGAGGACCACCTTGCCTATTATTATAATCTCTTCCGAAATTACCGTTTCTTTGCCAATTTCCTGTAATTAAATAAAATGGATAATAAATTGAATGCTGAAAAATATTATTTATTTTCCTACCTGTATTCGACGGACCGTCATCGAAGAAGGGCCCGTTTCTAAAATCGTCGTTATCATTTCGAAATCTGAAATTTTCATCGGATCGATTATTTCTTCCGTCAAAATCTCTTCTACCTGGAGTACTTCTAAAGTCCAAATCGTTTCTGAAATCGACGTCGCCAACATTACCGCGCATATCACTATCTTTTATTGGAGTGTTTGAATCTTCCTCTTTTTTCGTATCTTCATCGAAATCGTCGTTTAGGTAAGCCTCGTCGATGTTTGGCATGACATCTTGGAGTTCTTCGATTTCGCCGGAATCTATATATTTCTGTAAAGCGTCAGGTCCTTCGGATATGGCTTGTTCTAGTTTGGAACCGGCTAAAAACGAAAATAACCATTAAATTATGAGTGGAAAATGTTTTTTTTATCAACTTACGTTCGACTGGTATTAATTTACCGTAAACGATTATAGCGTTAGGAGCTATTTGCTGCAAAGGTACCACGCCGGGGGTGTTTTCTACGAGTTGGCTGATAACTTCGTTGAGAGCACCAGTGGGATCATCTGAAAATAAAAATATTTTGATTGCAGCTTACAAGAAATCCTTGAGCTTTGAGCATTCGTTTCAAAGTGTCAAATATTGATGCTCAAAGCTGTGCTCAACCTTGAGTCTTGTTTATAAATATTGTGCTCAACACTGCCTCAAAAATGGTTAGCTCTTGACTAAGATATATTCTTGTAAAAAATTTGATGCTCTACAAAAAAGGGTCACTATAATTTTTTGATATTTTCACTGCTTTCAAAGTTATTCAAGGTTGAAATGTTTGTTCAATTTTTGGAGCCTTTTAGTGGCTAAAACTTATATTTATAAAAACTTACGGCTCATGAAAGATTTGAATATTTTATGGAGATATGGAAATTATAGCTAATAAAACGCTTTGCAAAAAATATATATAATTTTTTCATAAACTTGATTGGAGCGTCGAAAAATTTAAAAAATATAAAAAAATGTATTACCAATTTAACTTTAACCTTGAATAACTTTTAAAAGAGTAAAAATATTAAAAAATTATAGGAGCCCATTTTTGTAGAGCGTCAAATTTCCTACAAGAATATATCTCAGTCATTTCGCAGTATTGCTCCTCCCTACGTGAGCTATAAAATTCCTAAGCATTAAACAATTTTGTTTCTGTTATTTAAATGGAAAATAGAAATTATGAATGAGGCACCTCTTAATATAAATATGAAGAGTTCAAACTTTGACAGTATTTTAATTTTGTCATGCCCAACAATATTTTCAGTATATTAAAAGAAAAAAAGAACTAGCCACAAATTTAAACAGAGAGATGGGAATGTCAGGTTTATTTCGGAGAAGTAATAAACTTTCAAGAAATAAACGACGAAAAGAGGAAGAACAAATAAGACAAAAACCCCATAATGCACCCCTGCGCTAATTTCCTGATTTCCGGAAAACTACTGAAGTCTGCAAAAAAATCGGAGACCGTAAGAAAGGTGACATTTCAAACGTTTCAGTGATGTGCATTGGAAACCGATACGAAGTTTCATAATTTTTTAATGCCCGATTAATGCCAGAATTTTTCCAAGTGCCGAAAATACCAAAAAATCAACATAAACAAAGTTAGTTTTTATTGGGATGCAATAAAAAACTAAAACAACCTTTTCTGAGCTGGTTCGATGACTTTCAAGGACCCATTATCAAAAAAGACCCGACGAAAGTACTATTATGCATTAACATATTGATGTATTTTGTAGGAGTGGAGAAATATCCAAGAAAAAAAATTTGGCCTGGATTCCCGATATTAAGAAAAATAAAAAAGTGGTACGAGACACAGGATACCATAGCAATGGGTATAAATGTCTTGCTTAAGTCTACATTTCTGGCATTTGCTCTTAAGTAAAGGGCACGTTTTCGGGCCGTTATTTCGAAAACCTTTTTTTCATCAGATCAAAAATTCTCTAAATGTCATATTTTGGCAGATAGCGAAGAACGGATTTTTGTAACTTTGGAGCTATTTTTCACCATGACACCGGGCCTGGAGAATGGAGCCGTTTTATTTCGGAAACTATCGAGTTTTCGGAAAAAGTCATAGCGACCATTTTTGCGGACAACAAATTAATCTTAATTTTTCATTGGAACAGAAATTCTATAGATGTCATATTTTGGCAGATATCAGCGAGAAACAGATTTTTGTAACTTTAGGGCTATTTTTCACCATGACACCGGGTTTGGGCCTGGGTTTTCTTTTTTTTTTGTTTTCTATTTCTTATTTTCTGATATTTACATATACTTTCAGTTGCCTATCGTTCATCTTCGAGAGTTATGCTGCGTGATCGGCTAGACGCTAGTCCATGACACCGGGCCTGGAGAATGAAGCCGTTATCTCGGAAACTATCGAGTTTTCGCAAAAAGTCATAAAGACCATTTTTGCGGACAACAAATTGATCTTCATTTTTCATTAGACCAAAAATTCTATAAATGTCATATTTTGGCAGATATCAGCAAAAAATGGATTTTTGTAACTTGGGGCCATTTTTCACCATGACACTGGTGTGGACTGGAGAATGGGGAAAATTTCTTTATTTGAAAGACTCATTTGGGAACTGCAATTGCGCCCGGCATGATGTTTTTGCTTAATAACAACTGGTTTGTCCCTTTATTTACTGAACCATCAGCGCAAAGTCAGAAAGTAGTGATTGTGTTTAAGTTGGTTAGTTAGTTTAGTAATAAGTTGTTGGGAAATAATGAGTACCTGTAGTTTCGTTCCATTGCGCTTGGAAGTTTCGTGGAATAGGTTTGCTGAAAGGAACCTTCTTTGGCTTAGGTTTATCCTCGTTTGTAACACCATCCAAATCCAAACCAGGAATTGCCAGGTTATCATCTATCAAAATCGTAGTGATATCAACTTTATCTTCAGGACCCATACCAGGAATTATAGAAGAAGGTTCATCTGAAAGAAAAAAAACAATCAATACTTTTGTAACCAAAGCGTTAAAGAAACTACTCACCTCCCATATCGATGTCTTCTAATCCCGCTATACCCGCTGGAAGTGTGTTCAAATTATATTTGTCGCGCATCTGATCCCCGGGTCTATTTCTTGTCCAAAATTTACTGGTGTGGTCGTTGGATCCGGAGCATAAAATATGTCCTAGTGGATGCCACGCTAACGTCCAAACTATACTATCGTGTGCTTGTTCGATAGCTCCAACTTCTTTATCGGCACTGGAAAAAAAATTAATTAAATCAGTTTATTTGTTGGAAAACTATAAAATTATCTATTACCCGACGTTCCAGAACATGATGGCTCCGTCGGAACCTCCGCTGCTGAATAAACCTTCGTGTATTGGATGCCAAGCGACGCTCGAAGCTTCTTTTTTGTGTCCTCGGAACGTTTGTACTTCTTGGCTGAGATTTCGTAAGTCGAATAATTTTAATAAGTGGTCTCTGGATGCTGTTATCAACCAGTTACCGTTATCGTTCCATTTTAAGTCCATTACGGTTGATTTGTGGGCATGTCTGGAAAATATATGAAGTTAAATATACATATTGCACTTTTGGAGAGTTGGAGAAACAGTGACACAATTGCAAAAATGAGCTGATGATGTTGAATTATTCCTAAAGCTCAACTCTTTTCGGAACCTCAACAAAGTAACTCGTCCCATATGCACTAGATGGCGGATACATCTTATGACATGGTTGATAACAGCTGATACTTACCGATATAGGCCAAGCAGATTTTCATGACAAAAACTCTAGTAGAAAACCGACTGTACCTTCTAGTAAAAGACATTACGCAGTATGAATCTGATATATTTTCAACTTGCATGCTCACGAAATTTTTATAAACATTTAAAACGAAAAAAACGTCATTTTTTGGAACTTTAGTTCTTTACGTCAGGTTATGTTTGAGCGACCGGGCGTCGCGATGCAAAAGATCTGACCGTTACGTTACGTTATGTTACATTGCTTCGTTATGTGCCTTGCTTGCGTGCGTGTGCTCTCTCCTGAGTATCTCTCTAGTTTACGAAGCAGCGATTCATATGCTTCGGCCGGGAATCAAACCCGGGCCGCCCGCGTGGAAGGCGAGCATTCTACCACTGAGCCACCGATGCTAGATTAAAATTCTATGCAAAGCTGGTATTCGCAGTGCTGGTGAACTACTTGAATTTGTTCGGATAAATTTTTACTATTATTTCCATAATTTTTTTTGCGCGATTGATCTTTTTTGTTTATTTACAGCATCGGTTGTCAGGACGGTAGATTGTGTTTACTGGTTTCCAAGTTTAACACGTCGGTAAGTGATTTACTTACCGTTCAGACGTCGAAAAGTAACAATTTCACCAAAATGCAAAATATATTTTAAACTGATCGACAAGTATAAATGTCACTTTTGACATTTCGTTCATTTCGAAGAAATTTAAATTATTTTATTCGGAATTTATTTCAATAAGATCGCGCAAGCATCTCGAACGTTAAGGGTAATTACAACGTTTGCATGTAGATTCCTCTCGTAGAATTGGACAAAATGATAGGAGGATTAAGGGGTCTAGCACATTTACTTTTCGAAATACAGGGTGTTGAAATTTTGAAAACTTGAATGTTTTAATTCGATAACTTTAAAATGGGTGGATAAATTGATTTGACATTTGGCAGGTCATTTTTAAATGTAAATGGGCAAATTTTGATAGAAATAGTAGTTTGTGCAACTAGTGTGGATATATGATGGCCATATCGCACGAGGACGAAGTTTGAGCACGACGCCGTAGGCGGAGTGCTCAATCGTTCAAGTGCGATATGGACAATCCACACGAGTCGAACAGCATATTTTTTCTACGACCCACTTAAGAAAAAATCTAGAAAATAAAAATTTTTATAAACTGTAATATAACTTCAAATTGAAAATTTAACAATTCAATTTTATGTTTCAACTAATTTTTTTTGTGGTAAACGTACAGTTCTTAAATGTCCAATTTGTATAATGCTACGGTTTCCCTTTTTAAATATACGATGCTGTTATAAGTAGATGTTGCCAGTCGGACTCCCTCATGAAGGGTACCGTAGCATTATCTATAATAATGAATATTCTGCTAAATATTTCAAACGTCTACCTGTTGTCGTTATTAATATCAAGCAAAATAATTATTTAAAAATAAAATTAACAATTAAAAAAAATCTACTTCACGGGGAATCGAACCCGGGTGTACCGCGTGAGAGTCTGGTTTGCTTACTACTCGACCACCGAGAAATATGCAAATCGTTTATCTATAACGTCAGATGTATTACATAATTTTATAAAATCTGTGGTCCCTTAAATACCCATTTTATTCTGTTTTAAGTATTTGTTGTTAATTTGTACGGATTATTTCATATAATATTTTGGCATTTTCGCAACTCGTGCGCAAAAGTATAACTTCACGCACTTGTATCATAAATAACTATTGTGCCAATCAAGTTAATGATAAGATTTTTATTTATAATTAATACTACTGTATATTTTTTTAAATGAAGTTTCATCCAGAGTAAAATAAATTCTTATATTAATATGTGTATTTATTTATTGATTCAAAAATATTTTGCTTAAAAGGAACTAAAGTTCCCACCGTGTCCCGCGACACGATCTACCTTTTTTTTAGTTTTTTGTTAATAACATGGAAGCTTATTAAGTAATCGTAATGGTCTCAAAAGATTAATTGTAGATAATAAAAATACAAATAAAACGGTTTTTTCAGCGAAGTGATTGGATAGTTAGGAGAGAAGAAAATTGGGGAAAACTCATGATTTTTCAAAATTTCGTATCTTCGTCGTTTTTAAAGTTATAGCGTTGAAACTTTGTAGAAAATAAGTCCTATGTATGCACTTTATGTGGGTGAAGAGCAGGTATCATTGGACAATTACTTTTGTTACTATAGCAATTGCAATTTTTTAATGCAATATTTTGTAGTAGGTCTGGATGCGTTATAGATAGTCAGATTTTAAATTTGAAAATGGTTTTGAAAAATACATATATAGAGCAACAAAACGTATATTTTCGATTTGTGATAAAATGCTGCGGAGTAGGTAAAAATCGCTAGGAAATACGGCCGAAAATGACAAAGCGTTGCCGCGCGGTATGCACTCTTTGTATTTCATTATTCATTCGTTGTAATCCAAATAGAACGACACGCAATTTTCAATGACAATATACAAGGGGTGCCATTTGAGAATAAAAAGTGAGGTGTAGCTACCACAGGGCAGTCAAATGTAAAACATTTTTTTATAAGTCATTAGGAAGGTACTTTAATGCCATTCAATGTAGATTTTTTATTTATTAATTATCTTGTCCAATAAGCGAGGTATTACCTGTATATGATAACTTGGGACACCCGGTATCGTAAGACTTATACTGTCTTTGAATGAAACAGCAGAGCATATACTTTTTCACCGTGGCTCAAATCTGCCACTACAGACACTTCTGTGTGGCAGAGCAGAGGGTCGAATAGACCGACTCATTACAAACATAAACTACAGGTAGTATGAAAATTTCAAATTGGGTATTTATCTTTTTCAAAAATTGTACTTACAATGTTGCTAAAGATTGTCCGGTTTTTGGATCCCACAATTTTATAGGTTGCTGGTTGTCTTTACTTCCAGATATGATGAGACCTTTCTGAGGATGCCAATGGACACATTTAACGTCCGCTCCGTGACCTGTAAAATATTTGGTTCGTTTTAAGCATTTTAGCGGAAATGAGTCCAAACAAATCATATTCAAAATAAAATAGGAAGCTTGAAAAAAAAATTAAATAGCAAAAAATGTGCTATAAATCATTTGGTATAGGGAATGTTCAACAAAACAAAAAGTATTTTGAAGATGATATGAAATATTCCATTTAAACTGAGTGAAAAAATTATTGACGGGAGTTTTGGATCATCATGTATACAAAATGAGAGCCTTCAAAAACGTGAAAAATTGTAATAAAACTAGACTAGTTTGAAAAACCGTTGATCTCAAAATATTAACCCTGTAGACGTCCTTATTACATAAAATACTATTAAAAATGTGAAACATCACTTTGTGTATTACCTTTTACAAAGTGTGGAACAGTCAAAGGGAATGAATTCTATAAAGAAT
>CAJUYH010008728.1:0-14924 GCA_910591685.1 Galerucella tenella
TTCTGGACTTCTCTTCACATTTTCTACCGATTCTGTGGCATATCTGAGTTCAAAATAAACTCGCATAAATGACATTTAAACAAAAACTTTAGAACTTTTAAACAAATAATCATAAAACTAAATAACTCTAGAATCAAAATAGTGGATTTGCAAACAGAAATATACTTTTAGGAAAAAACCTGCATGGGGTAAAAACATGAAAAAATTCACGATGCACACTCTTTACAAATTTTTTGGGGTCTTGCACATTATGCAAATATAGGTGGTTTTTCTTTCCTTTTTGGCTGGACACCTTCTGTAGGTTGCTCTTTTAACTTCTTGAGCTTCAGCATTTTCATAATATGGAGTTTCCAGTTGGAGTAGCCGCAGCAGGGAAAACCTAGTGTCACGGGGTAGATGAGCATTTTGAAACCTACGCTTCATTTGTGGCTTTTGAAGGTCCAGGAATGTTTCCATAGTTAATCTCTTTAGCCTATAAAGAAAATAATAATATACTTTTACATTTACAGCGATTTAGTTGCCGATAATTTAATACCAAAACGAAAAATGTACTTACGTAAACACAGACCTCCGGTAATTTTTACCGGTTGCGATTTATAACTTGCGATAAAACAGCGAGATTTTACAAAATACAGTGCACACTTTGGATAACACGGTCATACTAAGTTCCGAAAAGGTACATAGACGTACAAGTTTGTAAATAGTTGGGATACGCTGATATCGCAAACTGCGAACCACCTACCGGTAAGAAATACCGGGACTCTGTAGTTAAGGGTTAATGAAGTTGTTCGTAGAAAATGTATAGTACACAACTAGAGTTGTAAGCTTATTACTTTTGTTATGTAATATATACTATTACAGTACTCTTGTGAAAATGTTACTTTAAAGTAGTTAAAAGGGCCTTAATAATTGTGAAATTAAGTGTACAGTTTACTAAAAGTGCAATTAGTCGATACACGAGAAAAAAATACTAATACAAACTAAGTAAGTGGAGAAACTTGATATTTTACAAAATAACATTAAATCTAAAGTGACAAATACCTATCTTAATATCAGCACAAGCAAATAGTCTGGTGGACAATCGCCTGATGTAAATGATGACTGACTTCGAATCATTAAAATTATTTATACAGGAACAAAACAAGGATCTTAAAATAGATTTAGTAGCGAAAATTACAGAAGTTAAAGACCTAGTGTCTCAAAGTTCTGCAAAAATTAATATTTTAGAAAAAAAGATAGAAGAAACTGAAAAGAGAAATGAAGTATTGGAAAAAAGGATAAAAGGAAACAATATAATAATTTATAATTCACAATACAAGAATGAGGAACTGTTAGATTTTACGGTTAAATTGTTAAACAATAAATTAGATTTACAACTAGCTTCATCTGAAATCGGAAACATATATGCTGTTGGGGAAGAAAGTAAAAAAGTGATTGTTGTTAAATTTGTCAGGTATCTTATAAAAAAACTAGTGCTTGTAAACTGTAAGAAATTGGCAGGTACTGGAATAGCTATTACTGAAGACTTAACACCTACGGAAAAAAAAGAAAGAAAGTTGCTGGTAGAATTTTTAAAAGACGCGAAAAAAAAAACAGCATAAGGCTCATATATTTCGTAATAAACTTTATGTAAATAGCCAAGAATATACGTATGATGAGTTACTAACAATTAAATCTCAAGCAACAGGAGTGATTACACCCAATAATCACAATTCGAATAAACGTCCTACCAATTCACCAGCTGACCAGGAAGCTGAGGAAGCTAACAGAAAAAAACCAGTCGCAATCGCCTCAACTATCGATTTATTTGGAGTAATGACCAGATCTAGGAAAAAAAGTAAATAAAATAGTGTTGTTCTCTTTATAAAGACATTTTATCATAAATAATAATAATAAACTCTAATAATTTCTAATTAAGCTAGTTTAATATTCGTTCTTTTTAGGTTTAGTGTTCATTTAATAATTAGTTGTATTATTTTTGTCTTAATATATAGGTATGCCACTATTTAGGTTGCTCATTAACGTTTATAAATTAATTCTGAAGATTTAATAATTAATAGTTGGGTATTTTAGGTATAGAATTAGATAAAATGAACCAATTTATCAGAGATTTCAACTACAATCCGGTACTAACTAAAGAATGTGATAATATTGTAGATGTTAATGTTCACTTAAATAAATACAAAAAATACTTTAATATTTTACTTCAAAATATAAAGTCTGAACAAAAATTTCGATGAATTTCAAATACATTTGCAACAAATAACATTAAACTTTGATGTAATTGTTTTAACAGATAGTTTCAAAATTCAAGACATAAATTGTCATAAACTTGAGAACTATGAGGCTCTCTATAATGAAGGAGACTTTAATAAAAATGATGGAGTTGTCGTATATATCAGGAAAAAATATGAACATGTATCAAAAATAATAAATATAGCATACTGTAAAGCCATCGAAATAAAAATAAAAACAACAAAAGACAAATATGTACTTATAACATCTGTTTATAGATCTCCTGCCGGGGATAAAGATGAATTTATAACTGCGTTGAGATCTTACCTAGAAACAACAAAAAATAAATTAGTCGAACATCACTATTTCGTTGGAGACATAAATTTAGATATTTCAAAAGAAGAAAAAAATGATTCTATCAAAAAAAGCAAAAATAATGCTGTCACTAATATACCTAATTTTATTAATCTTCTTTTTTTTGTGTTTACTTTATTTTTTATTTTTTGTAGTTTCTTACATTATTTCGACCTTAATACACTGTTAGTTATAAAAAAAATCCCCTGCACAACCACGGTTTCTTGGGGATATCTTTTATTTCAATGTTATCAATGTGCTTAATCAATATAAATGTAATCAATGTAAGCTATTTGGAATAAATATTATTATTATTATTATTATTATTAACAATAACATGCACGTAATCTCATAACATACACGTGCGTTTTGAGAAGAAAACTAAACTACTTGGTTTAATTCAATTACAATCAAATTTTTATTCACGTACTACTTTATTTGGTTTATTTACATTCTTTTAATCAATGAAAAAACATAAAAGCTCTTAGCATTAAAGAAATACATTTTAGTTTAAAACAGTGATGCCCCTAAATGTCGGAAACACATTATACAATTTCTAAAAAATAATGATACGCGTTTTCTTGATATGGAAATAAGCGTCATCTCATTTAGGCTGTCAATTTTTGTAACAAAATATAGTATTTTTCTCAACTTCACCTACGAATATGTCTGTTAGTAAAAAAGATGAAATTATATAAGCACTCAGAAGAAAATAGATGGGCGTAGAAAAAGTATAGTACTAAACACGAGTTGTAATCCCATTACGCACTCATGAAATTCACTCACCGCTGCGCGGCTTCGTGCATAAACTTTTTCATTTCGTGCGTAATGGGTTACTTACAACTCTAGTTACGTAATATAGTATATCGAATACTCTTGATAAATACTCAAAATTGTGTCATAGAGAATGCTTCAAGCGAGTTGCTCAAAGAAAATAGCCCTCAGCCTGCGGCCTTGGGCTTTTATCAAGCAACACGCTTTCAGCATTCTTTCTCTATGACAAAATTATCTCGGTATTGGGCGGAGTACAATTTAATGAGACCTCTGGCGGAAAAAATTGTAACTGTCGCAACGAGTAAAATAATTCGTTTTGCATTATTTTTGTATATATTCAAGTCAACGTGTAATTAGTAAATTCGTACTTTATTTGTTCAATTTTGTGTCAGTGATAAGTTTAAAACTGTGTTTTTCTATTTAACTCAACTGTCATCAATACTGAGGTAATATTCTTATATAATCAGAGATATTATGGAAAAGGTTATGTTAT
This sequence comes from Galerucella tenella, assembly GCA_910591685.1. Taxonomy (NCBI): domain Eukaryota; kingdom Metazoa; phylum Arthropoda; class Insecta; order Coleoptera; family Chrysomelidae; genus Galerucella; species Galerucella tenella. The sequence goes on from CAJUYH010008728.1 coordinate 3,857, forward strand.
TCTATTTTTTGTTTTCATTGGAGATCAAAGAGAAAGTAAGTCGTCAATACAAACCTACCTACCCTGCAACTTTTGTAGATATAATTATATCAAAAATAAAATAAAAACACGAAATCAGACCTAAAACTGAACAGTTGATTGAACGCTTGTTGTACTTTTCACTCAATACAAACCTACCTTCCCTGTAACTTTTGTCGATATAATTTTATCAAAAATAAAATAAAAACACGAAATCAGACCTAAAACAAAACAGTTAATTGAACGCTTGTTGTACTTTTCACAAATATCAACCATACCTATTACTCCAAATATAAAAATATTAGGAGTCGAAATTTAGTAAAACAACACAAAATACTAAAGCACGATCAAAGAAAAAGCAAAACCTTTTACAAAACACACGCTGAAAATAACTAAAACAGCAAAATAAAACCACTTAAATATCAAAGGGCTTGATTTGCTTTACTCGTTGCTAAGATGACGTTGACATTTCAGAGCGCCATCTATCGAATTCTACTTTTCCCAATTACCAAGACCCTAGGGATATTACCTACTACCACCTACTACTGAAAACCCCATTTAAAAAGCATTGGTCATTCACGCACGCTTTTGGGTGTTATAATGAAAGTCCCATATAAAAAGCGTTGTTTATTTACGCACGCTTTTCAGCGTATCTATGTATAATGTATGACTTTGGCGGCATATTCAAAATTAGGTAAGTACTGCAATTTTACTTTTATTGCAAAATGACATTTATGATCCATTTTTTAATATTTCATTTAAAGTTACTCAACATCATAATAGAATATTTATTACAATAAGTAAAATTAGATAAAATGTCAAAAAATAAACCATATAAGTGATGAAAATGAAGCCAATCATGCCATGTCCTTTAGCTTGTCTTAAATTGCTCACGTATCCGCATCCGTAACGAACTACGCATGTTCAGACCCGTTACGTCTCAGCAGCCGATACGTGGCCTACTCCGTATACCATGGCCACCTAGTAGACACTTTTAGCTTGTCATAAGTTTTTACACGTATCCGGGGTGCTATTCTCGAATTCATACGCAACAATACGTATACGCAGCGTATACGAACTTTTACGTATGGAAATAATCGTATACTAAGACTTATGTGCATTCTTGAACACTATACGACTTCTTCATTCGTCTACGTAATTTGTGGTCAGATGAAAACTTGACAACACTGTGCCAAAACTGCTAATGTGTCAATTTTCTCATGGTTTACAATATAATAATAATAAAAATTTTGCTTATATACGAAAAAACCGCGAAAACGTTCTGACTTGAACCTATATTGTAGTTGCCTGTTGAATATAACACACGAAAAATTAGATTTAACTGAATTCATAGAAATATTATCAAATGGAGAAAACAAAGGGAAGCATAACATCCGATCAGCGTAAGGAGTTGGTGGATTGTATTAAAAGCCATCCACAACTCAACTAAACTCAACTGAGATATTTCTTATTCACATAAAATTGACTTTTCCATCCACCAACAAAACCCAACAAAACACCAACAAAAAACAAATCAATTTGAAATTTCATTTCAAACTTTACACAATCATAACAAAAAATAGAGGTTAATCCCTTCTTTTTGATCATAAGATGCCATATGCGGATGCCCCTTATGAAAACTCGCATTCGCATAGAAGATTCGTATGCCTAGTACCCATACGTGTGAATTCGTACGACTGGCGGATGCTTTATTTAGTATACTACGATTCGAGAATACCTACAACTACAAGTCATACGCAAATTATCGATGACCATCAAATTTCGTATACGCAATTGACTCGAGAATAGCACCCCAGTATCCGTATTGGAGTTACGTTAACGTGAAGAAATTGTCAAGAAAACCTTTTTAGCAGAAAACGTATCGTTTCGTTCTGTATTTAATAGTATAACCTCAAAGTTTTTTTATTTTACCTTTTTATATTTTTGTAAAACGTAAAATAGATACGGATACGTTTAAGTATACGAAGTAGGGTACGTAAAAATTTGTTCAACGCATCGTATCGGCTGAGACGTAACGGTTCTACACATGCGCATTACGTATACGTATACGTGAGAAACTAAAAGCTAAAATCAAAGAATACACAACCTGGTGTATTCTTTGCTAAAAGTCTCTCTAGTGTTAGAGGTGCCCATTCTTACGTATAAGTTCACAGACCAATTTTTAAGTTATGAGTGTTGAACGAAAGCGTCTTTTTTACGGCAGAGGACGACCTTCACCATAGACAAAATAAAAGATTTCTCTATGACCTTCACTTCCTGGGGGAGGTTGATAGCCAAAACCCCTTCGATGGTCTAAAAAAAACTTTGAGAATATACAATTAAAAACAAAACGAAACGATACGTTTTCTGCTAAAAAGGTTTTCTTGACAATATATTTACGTCAACGTAACTCCAATACGAATACGGATACGTGAAAAAACTTATGATAAGCTAAAAGTGTCTAATAACCGAACACGCTGATATTTGTGCATTACATTGGGGTGTGTAATCCCCAAGGATCTTATTAGATGAGAATTCCTTGTGTAATCCCCAAGGAAAGCTGCTACACTGTAAAAAGTTGAGCTAGGTTCAACTGATCATAGATAGAGTGTTCGAACGGCGAGCGCCATAGAGAAATATAATATAATGAGAGTTGTCGACCCTGTAGTAACAGTTGGCATCACGTCGATCGAAGCGCACCAGGAAGGGTTGTTGGAACTAATTTTTGAGGGCGGGATATTTGAATTGGTTGGTTTGGACTGTGGGTATGTAAATCTCACAATTTGTCTAAAAATTGTTTATTATATAATTATTTCATTACAAAAAATTGAAACTAATTTCATTTTTTCTAATGGAATGATTATAATTAATAAACAATTCTAAGACTCATACATTAGATAAATTAGAAATCAACACTAATTTAAAATTTTTATTAAACTGCACATAATATCATAACAAATAATCTACATCTATATTATTATCATCATCAATTCATCGAACATTTACATATTATTAATCAGAAAACTTATTTTTACTAAACTTACATTATAATTTAGGAAAGTTAAATCCAATATCACATCCAATTGCACATTATTTTAAAATTATTCATAAAAACTGCAAAAATTTAAATAAAAAGGAGTTAAAAAGTAGATTCTTCATTTCTATGAAGACAGGAACAGGTCTGAAACAAAATAAATAATATGCATTTGTTAGGTAGATGAGTTTCTTTGAGGCTATCAATATTGTTAGAAAAAATAAGCTTTCATTTCACAGACAATAGCTACAGTATTTTCAAAAGCTTGGGTATTATTATTATGTTCAACTACTTTTGGTAGTAGTGTATGATCTAAGGATTGAAGAGGTAAAACAAATCTAATAAGTATTTTGCATAATGAACCTGTGCATGCATTATTATTAAAATGATCTTTACACAACCTTTGATCCTTTGATGTAGAAAGAAATTCTAAAATGTACTTTGATGTTAACTTTGATTAATATCAGATGGAAATTTGAAAAATGTTTTATTCTTACTACAAATTGCGAAGTGGCCAAAAATATTTACTGAGTATTACAATTTTTGCAATACAACTATGACGTATTATATTTGGTGATGATATTTTAAAGTTTCACTTACTTTTATTTCATTAATTAGAACTAAAATCCTAAATAAATTCATAAATAAACTAATTTTAAATCGGATTCACCATTTTGTAGAATAATTATTGACACTTTCACTATGACTTTGACAAGCAGAAGCTAGATTCACACCAGCCAATGTTGATTGATTTTGTATATTGTCATTTTTAATGACTTAAAAGTTGATATACTAGGATATTTCCTAATATTTATCGACATTGAAGAATAAATAGTGGAGTGAAATGTAATTTATAGTACTTTAAATCATTTTATTCTATTTCCCTTTTGTAAAAAGTCTTGTAGTTCTCACGACCGAAGCGACTCGATGCGCAGGTCAGTTGCGCAGTAACGTTGTGCCTTATACCGCCTATACTTCAATCCGTCTCTTTTATTTTGTCTATGCTTGGTGCTGTTGATTTTGAAGGTTTACGCACAGTGTTTACGTTTAGGTTATCTATAGATAAAGTTCAGAATTTTCATATAATTTTATTGTCTATTTATTGTCTTTACTTCACTCTTTTTGAAGACATTCAGAACTGACCAATGAAGAGATAAAAAATTGGGTTGCAGTTTTGTTTTTCGATCCATGTTTTTTAATTCACATTAAATATGGGATTATCTAGACAAGAAGTGAACTTAAGAAGGTTGTTAGCGAAGTGTGAATTGATGTGTAAAACTGAAAAGGAAGTTGATAGAATTGAAAAATATGTAGAAACTTTAGAAGATATGTTACAAGAATTAAAAAGAATAACTGAGTAAGTTCAGCATGTTTATTCACAATAAATATTTTAATTAATTTTATTGAAGATCTAGTGAGAGTATACAAGCCTATAATAGACGAATTACTTATATCAAAGCAGCCTTAGGAATAACCACAAACAAATATGAAGATGAAAATAATCCAGAAAGTATGAGAAATGATCTATTGGGTAAATCTTGTATGTACCTAAATTACTCAGTATCTCTGACACAATTATTTTAGGCTTAAGACAAAGGATAGTTGATAAGACCGAAGTAACCAGTACAGGGGACTTTGAGAAAGTAATAGAGCATAATGAAAACATACAAAAAAAGATTACTGAAGATATGCTACATTTAACTAGGACCTTGAAAGAACAATCAGAAACGGCTAATAAGATCATTAAAAAAGATACAGAAGTAAGGAACACTAATATTTAAATAGAATTTTATTAACAGGGCTTGTACTTATTCCTAATCGTGGATACTATTATTTGTTGTTTTGTTTCTCATCTTTACATTTTAAATACTGAGATTTACCTATAGCTTCTTAGTGACATATTTTCTTTTGCTATCGAGCATGGATAAAAAGTGTATCAGTTTGACTACAGGATTAGATAAACCTTGTTAACTAGTATGTTGGTGCAATGACCCCTTACACCACACTTTTTAATAATAATAATAATGCAATAGAGGCTGTAATAATGCTAGTTGTAAAATTGTTAGTATCATTTAAATATTATATGGCAGAACATTGATTCTCATAACAGTTGCTTCTAATTGTAGGTAAACATATTTTCTTTATTGAGATATAATTACCTGTGAAGTAAATATATTGAATATCTTCATTCAAATAATTTACAACAATATTGATATAATGCAATAAAATTATATATTATTTTACAAGTAATGAAAATAGATAAATGTTGAACTGAATAATATAAGACTACTAAAAGTTACACATAACCAATGTCTACTACTACTATTAATTAATGAAAATGTTTATTTGTGAAAAAATAATATGAAATCCCTCGTAATCTTAAATATGACTAATCAATAGACCTTCATTTGTGTTTTATTGGTTATTCCCATTCTCTTAGCTTCCCTTTCATTTGATTTGGAACTGACAATTTCATAATTCTCCATTTAAAACTTCATCAAACTTTGCAGCTACTAAAATTCATAGCTCAAAGTTTTGCATGACGCCCATTTTGAAATTGTAACGCACAGAACAACCGTTACGAATAACGAAGCGATTAATGCGATAATACGAAAAATTTTATAAATTAACATTTTGTTTAATAAATAGACATTAGTTATATTCTACTTTTAGTTTCAGTCTTATATCATACAGTCATACATTTTGTTGTGAAAAACCAATTATAAATAATATCTTTGAACAATTCTACTTGTGAACTATATTGACATCTTGAATCAGGAAAATTATCTCTTGAAAATACTGGAAAAAAGTGTTAAATGAAATTCCTAGAGACCTATTGCACATAAACAAAAAAAAAATTATATTAACAATATAACTCAACATTTAATAAGGCATGTCTATGTGCTGGAAGTCAACACTGTTTGTATGGTATTGGTGCATTCTCAGCATTGATTGAATCGGAACGATTTTCTATTTAATCTACTTGGTTTATGCATAAATCGGAATGCACCCTATAATATATTTGGTTCATAATGTCATTAAAACTCATTTGCACCAATTGTATATTATATTGGAGATCCACATATCTATATAATCAGTAGGTACTTAACTGTATTCAGCACTATACCTTGTTTTTAAACTAAGAGGAACGATTTGAATTTAAGTTGGCATTTCTACAGCCTAGTGATTGGTTAAATTGCCGCCCGTTTCACACAGCTCTTTTGACATAACTGACAACGATATTTGTCAGTTTTGTGTTCATATGAAAATATTAGAACCTAAATCTTTATTGGGTACATCTTTTTCACCTTTGCTGTTTTATTTTTAACTAAGTATTATATTCCAAGTAAGTTAAGTGCTATTTTTATTATTTATTCAGTTTAATAAACAAAATCTATGCTTGTTTTTTCTTGTTAATAATATAAATTGCCAAGTGAAGTTTTATTATTGTACTTAAATATTTCTACATCAAGTTTTACTTACATTACAATACATTATCATGGTATAAATATTTCTCGATATCAATACTTCTGTTGACTTCTAGTTCGTACTCAAATGTGAATAGAGAATAATTTAAGCTTACTGTAGCTTTTCTGTACATATTTATATCATCTAATTTGACATGAATTACTTATGATAACCTTACATTTTATTCACAATATTGTGACATTTGGTTACAACTTTTGCCATGGCCTGACGCCAATGATGATTCAAATTCTAGACTTGCATTGATCTCTCATTGGACACGACACCTGCGAGCAATATAATACATATGTCACATAATTGTCAATTAGTTCGAAAAGTCTGAATACTGCCCTTTCGGAACACCCTCTTAATTTAGTAACTTTTAGTGGTGTGAGTGAGTTTTCTTAAAATGCTCCTCCTAGTTTAAAAACAAGGTATAGTTGACATGATCAAATTCAGATTTGCTACAAATCAAATTGAACACAATTTTCTCTCTTATGCTAACCACATACAATAAAAATCTATGTATTTAAATTTTTTTACAGGTAGTGTCAAAATCAACAGAAATAACAGAAAATAATTTAGGTAAATTATCTGTTGAATCTTCCAAATTAGCTGAACATTCCAAAAGAGCTTGGAAATGTTGGATGTGGATAATGTTGGCTGTGGTTGTTTTAGTATTCATAAGTAAGTTCTATTTTTATTTTTCTACACAATTTTTGGGTAGGTAGCTGAAAACTAGTCCTATACCTCTCTCATTACATACCAACACAGAACTACAGACCTGGCTGGTAAGTAGCGGGGCTGAATATACTACCAAATTTTCAGAAATATACTACCAAATTTTCAGAAATATACTACCAAATTTTCAGGAATATAAATCTTTTTCCAAAAATAGGTTTGAGGCAATTTGAAATTTTTATATGCTTTGGTTAAACAGTTGAAAAAAAAATAAGCTAGGTGATTTAGTCAGGTTTTTAACTTTGCCAGTCGCGTAAAAAATATTTTGCAAAAAAATATAAAAACTGTATTTGAATTATATATTTTCTCTTCAAAAATTGCTTTTTAAAAAGAGAAAAGTATTTATTTGAAACAAACTACAAATACATCAAGAATCAAAAGGATTGAACTTAAATATTAATTATATCTGAACTGGACTACTACATAACTATAACTATTGTATAATAATATTAAACTATATTTAATTATAAACAAATTCAACTTATATATCTAAATAATTGTCTATTCAGCAGATTTGCAGGTGTTCTATAATATAATAGAAACTATTGTTGTCTACACACATAACTCCTCCCTTCTTTAAGTTTCGAGAAACACGGAGTGTATTTTCGAAATTCCTTTTTCTTCATGCTTCTTTTCTTCTTTATGTTTCTTTTTGAAAATATTTCTTAATTGTACTCTAAATTTAATTATAATAACTATTAGAATGAAAGTGATTATTAATATGAAAATTGTTCCAAATAAACTTGTTGTATACTGATTGTCTCGAATTTCTGTAATTGGTTTGAGTTGTTTTGAAATTTGGCTAATTTCTCTAAGTTCTTCAAAGTCAATCTTCGTTATGTTTGGCGTTTGATAGTTTCTTGAAGGAGTTAACATTTTTGTTTCTAATTTTGGTAATATAAATGGTTTACCGTTGCTAATTGGAATTTTGTTAATGAATTTTTGATTGTTGGTCCATATTTCACATGAATCTGGTATTTTGATGAGTATTGGATCTGTGACTTGAATATATCGATTACTTCTACATTTTGAAAATATTTGTTGTGATTTTTCTGGTAAAATGAGAACTTCATTTTTGGTAACTTGTACTGCTATTAACTGCTGAACATTTACTTCTATGATGTGGCAATGTGTCGGATTTTCTCCTTGTAATAATTGTATTGTACAATTATCTTGAGATATAGGATTTTGTCGGCAATAATAAGTATTTTCTAACAAAGGGCATTCTTCTTTTTCGAACTGAATATCTTCATTCTTGCGTGCCAAATAAGGGAAAGAAGGCGTATATGTTTTATGATTTTGGATAACAGGAAATAAATGGTAAAATTCATAGGTTTGGTCTTTTAAAATAGGTACGTGAATTGCAAAAATTAATTTTGATTTTGATATTGATACTTGAGTGCCTAAGAATTGATAATAAGTTAGTATGTTTTCAAATTTAGGAATTTGTTTCGGATCATATAAATTTTGTAAATATTTAATCATGTCGAATATATCAGAACTTGAAATTATAGAATTATGTAGAGAGTTTAATTTTGAAAATATTATAGCATTTTCCAAATTATCAACTAAAATAATTGTTGTTTGACAATCTATATTGATTTGTGAAATAATACCTTGGAAACTTAAATAATTTTCTAGAGTTTTGATTGTCTCATAAAATGATCCTTGTATTTGTTCTAAATTATTCTTAAGTGTTTCTTGATTTTTGGTTAAAACAGTTATAGACTTATTATAATTTTCTATCAATTTTTTATATAAGGAAGTTTGTAAATTTACTTCTTGAATTATGTTTTTCTGATTTTTCTGTAATAAATCTATTGCAGTATTATACTTAATTTCATCATCTGCATCTAGGGTTCCAAAAAGCCATTTATCAACTTTGCCCACTACGTTCAATAATCCTCTTTTATTTCTAATATGGGGAGTGAGATTATTTAATTTAGTTTCAATAATATTGATCAAATATTCGGTTCTAGTCAACATATTTTGTGCTAAACCATGATATGATATAGGATTACTTACGTTAACTATGGTTATACTATTTTTTACTATATTAAAATGATTGATTTTACTGTATTAAAATGATTGATAAGATTATTTGCTTGTTCAATAATTATATCTAAATCTACATAATGTAAGAAAGTATGCTTATTATATATTATTCTAGTGTTTCCTAATTGGATAGGAAGGAGAAAGTTTTCAATTTTTGTAATTGTTACGTCTTCTTCAGTGCTGTGTACTTGAAGTACCTGGAGTATTATGTATGTCGTTGTCAGTAATGTCTGGAGGTTCATTGTCGGATTCCTGTAACAATTGTTTTATTGTATGTCTTGGTTTACGTGTTAAAGTTTTATCATAAGTTCCTTTGTCTGTTTCAATTAGTACTCCTTTTTGTTTAATTATTTTAGTCTTTTTGAATTTAGGTGATTTTTTGTTTCTGAATTTAGTTCTTACATAGCATGTTTCTTCGTTTGAAAAGTCAGGGGGATCACTACGTTTTTCATTTATTTTTTGAATATTTCTTTCTTTAATAGTTTCATTATTTTGCTTTATTTTTTCATAAAGTTTCTTAGTGTTTTCTTTATGATCTTGTACATATGCTGAAATTACAAGGTGATCATTTAAATCAAAGGGATCTGGATTATTAATATGTCCTTTAATTATTTCAAATGGGGTATATTTCGTTACGGAGTGTATACAATTATTATAACAGAAGATGGCATTTTTTATTAATTGATTAGGTTGCATATTTTTATTTTCTTCTTGTAAACATCTATAATGTTCAATTAGGGTTGAATGGAATCTTTCGACAGGGGAGTTTGAATTACTGTTCTTTGCAGTTGTGAAATGTAAATGGATAATATGTAGTTTACAAAAATCTTCAAAATCGAAATTTTTAAATTCGTTACCACGATCTGTAGTAATTTTTTGGGGTAATCCATGGTGTGATATAAAGTCTAGTAATTTATCGACTACAGATACACCAGTTATAGTATCTAAGGGGTAAGCTTGTCCATATCGTGAAAATGAATCAATAATCGTTAAATATGATTTATTGGATATATAAAATACGTCTAAATGAATATGTTCAAATGGTTTTGATGTTGTCGGTGTTAGGTTGAATTTTATTACAGGGGGATTTCTGTCATATTTATTTTTTAAACAAGTTTCACAATTATTAATATATTTTTCAATGTCATCATTCATTTTGGGCCAATAATATGATAAACTAAGAGATTTTTTTACTTCATTAATACCTCTATGTCCTGATTTATAAATATGGCTATATTCTATTTTTTGATTCTGTTCCTCAGTGGTTTCTATATCTGTTAAAACCTTTGAGCAATGGGTAAATTTAAAAGCTGAGTTTCTAAACATGTTTTGAGCTGTTACTACAAACATTCTCATGAGTAAATCATTTTGAAAATAAAGAGCATAATGTTGTTTAGGGTCAACATAGTCTTTAATAAATCGTATTATATTTTGTTCGCTATTGAATTTTGGTATTGTTACATATAGTCTAACATTATCGAATATTTTTTCACGTATTATTTTAGGAACATATATTTCTCCAAGTGTAAGATAAATTTGATTTTTATACATATTTAAAGGTTTCTCTGAAATAGGAATATTTAATATTGGATTTTCTTTTGCACTATGTATAGTTTCTATAGTTTTTTCTCTTTCGTCTTCATTTGTCGTTAAGGTTTTTGGTATTATTGTTATGTCAGAAATAATGTTTATTTTTTTTATTTTGTTCATTTTTTCTGTTTTCGTCATATATGTCTAACATATCTGTCAATTCTA
>CAJUYH010008729.1:0-14923 GCA_910591685.1 Galerucella tenella
TACAGTTCTTACTTAATTTGATTGTTCTTTCAGGGCGAACCGTAACACAGTAATTAGCAAAAAGCATTGAAAAATAAATAAAAATTTTTTTTTAGTATACACTGAATAGGCCAAATTTGATTTAAACAATCCTAATTTAATTTTTTATTTACCCCCAAACTTTATATTTACTAATTTTTTACTTATTTATTTTATACGCACTCCTGTATATATTAACTATTTGGGTTAGTCCATTTCGAAAAATACCTCCCTGGCGCCTGCCTGACGGGCGTCACCCAACAAGTCGAGCCTCGTAATAGTTCACTAGAGCACCGGTTCTTTTCAGTCTCTCACAACACAACACTACAACCTTCCAACCTTTCCAGTTTGTGTCTCGAACACTTTTTTCCTTCTCTTACACCACAAAAAACTGTTTATGTTTTTTGAGTGCTGTAGTGCTGTTCAAAGATTCAAAGGTTCAATAATTGAATTGAGGTGCACAAATCCTCATTATTGCCGGTTTGCATTTAACTTATTATTGGAATTGTTAGAAGTACCAGAAATTCATAGAGAGCAGTAATGTACAAAAATTCTTTTTGACAAATTATTCTTCAAGTAGTGGAAAGAAGACCTTTTCACGCGCAAAAAACAACGTGGACACCTCTCAAGGGCGGGGCCAACCTATGTTATGTTATGCCATGTAGGATGCTAGTATAATTGATAAATTGATATTATTTGCTTTATTGCTTGTTTTTTACAACTGAAATATTTGTATGTGCATTAAAATTATTTTGTTAGGAACTTCCCAAATTGGATGTCCAGGAGGCGGTTTCACGAAGGGAAATTCATTTTCTTTTGTAATTCTTTTTGTAATTAGCAGCTAAGTAATTGCGTTATTTTTCTATGTAACAATCGTTTTTATGTTAAAAACGGATAGATTGTATTAAACGATTTGAGGACTGATCTACAGACTTTTCATTTTACCAGTAGCGTGGGAATAAAGTACACTTAACCACATTCGGGATTTGCAATACAAATCTTGAGCCCCCTTATGTTGAGGAAGGGTAACAAAAATATTTCTGCAACACATTTCTTTTCTTTTGAATTAATCGAATTTAATGGAAGTAAACTCTTGTGTTTGATGGAATCGTGAAGTTGTAACATATTTTGAGGTATATGTTCATATTGTTCTTTACTTGTCGAAATATCAGAAGACCGGCTTAGTGTGACAGTTTTCTTATTTTCAATAATTTTGGATTCATAATAACTGTCAGGAAATATACTGGTGTGAGGAGAAATTGCATTATGTTCTATGATTAGTGCAGTAGAAGTTATGATATAATTTTGGAACTTGTTATAAGTGAATATATTTGACTCACGATCACTGTTTATTGGAAAATCGGATTGGTTTTTATCTACAACATTATATTCTGATTCGATTAAGTTTTGTTAATTATGATAATCTGATGATATGTGGAAGTTATTATTTGGACCGATAGCTTGTGATGTACATGAATTTGCCAATTCACCGCCTTGAATTATTATATTCTGAATTATATTTATTTTAGGTTGGAGATAATCAATGAAACCACCAGTATTTCTCCTAGTCGTTTTAACAATTCTATAACAAATATTCTCATTGTTTTTATCGAAGATATATGAAGCAGCTTGTTTCATCTCATTCGCCGTAAGATTTTTAATTTCATGATATCCCATTCTAGAATGGTTGTTTCTGAAATATTCCGCCAACTTTTTCACATCCATATGTTAAGGACGCCCCCGTCGCTTCATTTTAAGTTCTCTTTTTTTATTTATACACAGAATTATATATAAACTGAAAATTCTAAAAATGTTGTTGTTGTCTCATTGTTCTGAACATTACTAGAACTGACTCACGCTACCGTTGACCAACCCACTGTTGGTTCTCGTCCCGATTAAGGAAAACTTCACTAACTATTTATAAACACTCTGTATATTACTACCGTTCGAACAAAAGATATAGCGGATACGAACTTGTGCCCACAATCACTGGCACAAATATATTGAGAGTTAACTAATACACAAATAAGGCGTTAAGAATTTTTGACAACACTTGATAGCTCTAAAACTCAAAACTGAATATTTTTGACACCTTCATTATAAGAACCGGATACTTTCTTAGAGCATAATAAATGGACATATTTGTTCACATTACGAAAATCCTTAATTATGGGGACTGTTTGAATTTTAATAATTTAAACTGAGCCCAAATTCTCTTGTTTCGAAGCACCCATGTCTCTAATTCCTTGTTGGAAACCGTTTCCTAATTAACCCTAATACATTGGATATTTTACGCCATTTTTCACAGACTTTAAGAATCACCTACGCCTGTGTTAAATATGTAAATTGCCATAAACTCGGACGCTACTGTCTCGGACAAGTTTCGACTCATATGAGAACATACAGTTGACCATTGGTCCCCTCCTTGATCATATAGGAATTTCGCGGAACTTCTGACCAATAGGAGTCTTGCCGGTTGCTGACGTAACCACTCATATAAATACCAATGGGCGCTAAAAAACGCCGGCACTACAGAACATACATACCTCATACCTTCTTCGAATTGATAGTCAGTTCCTCTCATTTTTCATTGCACACATTAAATTCATCGTGGTCATTTTTCATAAGTTTCATCATGAAACCATTGATTTCAATGTTATTCATTGTTTTTAGAAGGTTATAGTTACCGAATAGTCGTCGTAAAAGTACTCACCGCAAATAGTAACTTAAACTATGGAACTTCAAAGTTTTCTCAACAAGATTACCTACATAGCATTAAGTAAAGTGATTGGGTCCAACAGTTATAGATGTGAATTTCGTAATTGGCCAGCTACTAGAGATTATACACATAGATTCAAAAGTTTTGCATCACCCTAAATCTCCGAAAAAAAAAATGTGTTCATTATAAATGGATCTGAGATTAATCAAATAATTAGTTTCAATAAAAAAAACGTGTATATTTGTCAAAAAATGTTATTATCCAATAATAAACTTGCTTTAAACATAAAAAGTATTCTTAGAAATTAAATAAATTAAATACAAATGGATTCTTTCTAAAGAAAAGGTCGAGTGAGAACCTGCATAAGAACTTTTGATAAAGAGTATTTCCACCTCTAGAATTAATGCAAGCTTGAAGTCGCCTGCCCATGCTGTTTACCAAATTATTGATATTCTGTTGAGGAATATTTCGCCATTCTTCTTGGGCCGCATGATCAAGCTCTTGTACACTCCTGGGTGGATTTCTGCGTGCTGCCACTGCCCTGGCAATCATGTCCCAAGCATGTTCTATGGGATTCATGTCAGGAGATAGGGCAGGCCAGTTCAAACGATTGATCCCTTCAGTTTCAAGATACTCATTTACAGCTCTGGTCCGATGAGGTCGGGCGTTATCGTCCATAAAAACGAAGGAATTGCCAACAGCTGCGCGCCATAGTCTCACGTGAGGATGTAGAATCTCTCTAAGATACCTATCACCAGTCATCGTTCCCTCCACATGAATTGATTCCGTGCTATCATTTAACATGATACCAGCCCAAAACATAGCACTTCCTCCTCTGAAGGGCGGCACGGGGCGAGCATGGGCAAGCTGAGCAACTCTCGTTGGATCCCGCCACACACGTGTTCGATGGCAATCTTGTACCAAACAAATCCTTGTCTCGTCGGAAAAAAACACCGAATTCCAAAATTTTTCAGGCAAGGCCGCGTGTTCTTGAGCCCACTGTAGTCGGCGAACTCTGTGCTCAGGTTGTAGTCTGGGCACTCTTATTGGTCGGCGACACCTCAAACCTATCGCAAGTATTCGTCTTCGTAATGTCGAGATCGATACTTGAACTCCCAACGCATGTCTCATATCTCTTTGGAGTGCTGGTATTGCCATGGTCGTTTTTCTTCGGATAGTTAAGTGGATATAGCGGTTTTGCCGCTGATTAGTAACACGCCTTCTACCGCTTCTAGGTCTATCACGAAGAGAATTGGTCTGGAGATACCGATTCCATACACGAGACACATCACTTTGCCAAACGCCAACTCTGTTTGCCACGAACCTTTGAGAATGACCTTCTTCAACTAAAGCCACTATTCTTGCACGGTCAATCTAACTTATGACTTAACGAAATGCCTTGAATGTTAAAATGATCGCACTAAAAATGTTATCTTACAAAAAAAACTGTAGACATCTGTATATTGCAAAAAATATGGAACATATTGAAATGCTAAACATTGATAAACAAGCCAACAAAAAATTGTTAGCGCAAAAAAATTCCTTCGCATATAAAGAAGGTGATGCAAAACTTTTGAATCTATGTGTAGTTAGTTGCCAATAAACATATAAAACGGAAGTGTTTGTTTTACTGGTGTGAGTGATAATCTACCCGTAGAAATGACTGAATACCTCAGTCACCCCAAACAGGGATCGTAAAGTACGAACCTTTTGTTCAGGAACAGTTATTGAAATGTAAACATCAGGATAATTCTAGAGTGCCATTTATCAGTATATTTTGAAGTTATGGGAACATCTCAAATCTAACAGCATGAGTAAGCTTAAATCATGTATCTTCATTTTCGCGGTTTCCATTGGTGTTACTTACTTTTTCATATATAAAAAATTAATTTTGGAAAACTACTTTGGGAGGTAAAAATTGCACATCTGTTAACCCTTTGTTGTCCACTATGAACAAATAATGTTTATTTTATAGTATTTTGCTTTTTTTGAATCAATTGGTTTAAAAATGGTATACTGATTTTTTTGCAAATTTTTTTGTTTTGTTTTTCTCATTTTCCAGAAGGAGGTACTTTGAAGTACCGTTAGTCTTTAATAGAGTGTAAGACTTAAAAGTACCAGTTAGGTAAAACATATCCAAATGAGGAAAAAGCAAACTCATTTAAGTATATATTTATTTCGTGAAACTGAACTAAGCAATTTTTTTTCATTGCAACACAAGAATATATTACACGTCGAACACTTTGAGTGTGGTCTGGATTTAATTTGCTGCTTACTACATACTTCACATCTTCTTCGCGCCTCAACATAATTTGGCCAGCATCCCTGTTGGTGGGGCGCATGTCGGAGCATACATTTTTTTTTATTTTATTTTTTTTTCATATGGTTTTAAATGAAACTAACTGTTTTTAAATGACTCCACAATATATTTGTAAAAATGTGTAAATTGCAAGTAAATTGACAATTGTTTCGATATAAATATCATCATCAGAATGATTTACTTGCAATTTACACATTTTTACAAATATATTGTGGAGTCATTCAAAAACAGTTAGTTTCATTTAAAACCATATGATGAGTAGATTCCACGAAGTGAGGGTTTATACAGTTAACTCAATTTTTTTTTTCATTTACTTTCTTTACATTTGACCTGATCCCTGTAATTATATATCAGGTCGGGTTTGCTGAAGGCTTACAATTTCCATATCATTTTTTGTGTTATTTTAATGTTAGTTGCTAGTATTAGTCCCTAATCTACTAGTGCAGTTTATTTTTTGATAATGATTTTCATTTTTTACATGCTTTATTTTTGAAAATCTCATGCTACATGCTCATGCACTATTCCTAAATCTATGTTAGAGTAATGTTAATTTTTAACCTACTACTAAATACAAAAATTGTTAATTTTCAACAAAATCTCCAACTACTACTTCTAATCTACTTTTTACAATGTGTATGCTCCCCCCTCCAGCAGTTTGGTGAGCCTTTGGCCCTTACTCTAGAACTTTTTCAGAGGAGCTCTCATACACGGGTAATTTCTTACTTTCTTTTCTCATTCTAGGTCTCTTCTCTGTCTACTATTATAGGCTTCCTGTTGGTATTTAGAAACCTTTTGTGTTAGGTTATTTAGTTTTTTATATTTCTGTTCATCGTTGAGGATATCTTTTATTCCTATATTTTTTAGGTCATCTCGAAGTTTTTCTTTGTCCTCGTATAGGTCACAGTACAGTATTACGTGCTCAGGCGTTCCAATTTCTCCACATTCACATGTATCATTTTCCTTCAAGTTGAATCTGCAAAGATACGTGGGATATGGTCCATGTCCCGCCCAGACATGCACTAACCCTGGTGATGGGTTAAAGTACTCTGGTATTTCATCAAGTACTGGCAGAAATTGAAAGAGTCTTCTTGACTTAGTCGATGTTTCCCATTCTTTTTGCCAATTTTTTTGAATTTATGTCTCTATTTGTCTTTTCGTGACAGCTCTGGTTTCCATTATTTCCTCGATTTTCAATATTACCCCTTCTCCACCAGTACATTGACGCTCTTCTCTTGATTTCGAACCTCAACGGCAAAACACCCACTAATGTTGTAAGCGCTTGCGTTGAGGTTATACTAAAAGCTCCCGTCATTCTCACCAGAAAACCTCTTTGTGCTCTATCTACTTTTTCCTTATTTTTCACATTTTCAGCCTGTGAGCACATACACTTGCACCGTAACCTACAATTGAGGCAAGCACCGTACTCAGGTAGATTCTCACCTGGTTGAAAGGTTTCTTGTAGTCCCTTTGCGCTAAACTTGCTATTTTGTGCATTGCTGAGATTGCTCTTTCATAGACGCTCGTTATGTGATTTGCATATTACCTTGATTCGTCAATTGTTATTCCCAAATATTTTGTTTTGTTTGCTCTCCGAATAAGCTTTCCATTGATCTTGATTTGCGGATCTCTGTTCAGCTTACCTTTTATCACACAAAACATCAATTTATTTCCTGACACTTCAAGTTTCACTCTCTTGCACCATTGGTGTACAATGCTCATAAGATTGTTTGCTTTTTGTTCAAGATCTCTTCTGCTATTTGCATCTGTGATGAGAAGCAAATCATCAGCATATGCAACGCATACCAAGGCATCAGGTGTTGTTGTTGTCTGTTCCAACAATTTCTCGAACATGACATCCCAAAAAATGGGGCCACACACGGATCCTTGTGGACATCCTTTTTTTATATGTCTAGTTACACAACCACCGGGACAGCTAAGGCTCGCATACCTGTCCTGACAATAGTTCCTAAAACTCTCATACAAATCCCCTGAGCATTCCAATCTTTGTAGCCTTCCAAAAAACGCCGGCCACCAGAGATTATCAAATGCTCCAGATATGTCTATAAAGATCATTACTACATATTTATTCGTTGATGAATTTACTATTTGTATTGCTTTATTTGTCGCATCGCCAGTTGATTTGCCTTCTCTATATCCATATAGATCTGGATGTAGTCCTTTTATTTTTCTTAGAGTCATTAGCCTTTTTATTAATAATTTCTCTTGCAATTTGCCCATTGTGTTTAATAGGCAAATTGGTCTATATGATTTTGTTTTGCTTGGATCTTTGTCCCCCCCTTATTTATTATCACCACCTCTGCTTGTTTGAAGCTGTTTGGTACCTTTCCTTGTCTCAGACATTCGTTGTAGAGTGCACACATTACCGGCGTGAATTGTTCACAAAGTGCCTGTAGCACTTCAACATGAATGTCATCTGGCCCTGGAGCCCTTCTTTCTTTTCATGCTGAATATACATTCAGCAATTTCTGTCTCCGTAAACATTTTTGTTCTTGTCTCTGGTGGCACTCGATACTTTTGTCACATTTTGGCTCTTATTGAACTTTGTTCCATCGTTTCATCTTCCAAGTTGTCTGGTGGAAGCAGCGCGTCTTACAAGACTTCTGCTGATTTCTCACAACTTGTTGTCATACTTCCGTCGTTCTTTTGCAACGATGAGAGCATGGTCGGGCATTTAATCTTTTTCGTTACAATTTTCTATGGCACTCCCCAAATGTCTGTTTGTAGATGTTTGTCCAGATGTTTTCCCAGCTTTTTATTTTTGTATCATATATTTCCGTCGTGTACCTTTCTTTAATGCTTGTGTATGCTTGAAGAAGTCTTTGACGTTCCTGATGTATTCCACTTCTTTGATATTGCCTTCTGGCGTACCTCACTTGACTTCTCAGCCTAATAAGTTCCGCCTTCCATGCATTGTTTGTTACTTTTTTGTGATTCAAATAGCGGTGGATAGCAATGTCCATGACTCCTTTTATTTTTTTTGTTAATTCTTCTGTTTTTTATTTACATCCTCACCCTCCCTATCGGTAGCGGCATCCTGAAATCATTTTTTATCTGTTGCCAGTCAGCTCTTCCCAAATTGAACCGTACTTTTTTTTTGTGGATTATTTCAGCTTTTTTGCTTAAAGTGAACACAATCAGATTATGATCACTGATGGTACCGTCGACAACTTTCCAGTTAGTTACCTGGTTCGCTGCTTTCACATTAGATATAGTTATATCAATGTTACTTGCGGCTCCAGCCCTATTCTGAAAAGTTGTTGTGTTTCCTGCTTCATTATGCACTTCTAATTGTAGCTCATTTATCATGTCCTCAACAATTTCGCCTTTTTGATCAGTGTGTCTTGAGTGCCACAAAACTGATTTTGCATTGGCATCTGCAACGACTATCACTGATTCATTCTGATAAGCTTGAAATATCCTTTCCATTTTTTTTATATACGGTTCGATTTGTTCATTAAACTGACAGTATAAATTTGCAATTATATATTTACCTTTTTCTGTTAGCGATTCAACACAAACACAGTGATCGTCGCTGAACTGCCTAATCAGGAATAATTTAAAGTCATTATTAAATAATATTATTAAAGATTGCGGATTTTCTCAAATTCCTGCAACTTGTGCTGTTATTGGCATACCTTGAATTTTGCCCTTTTTTATATATGGTTCTTGTAGGCACACCATATCTAATTTCATTTCTTCCGCAATCTCTCTTACTTCATGACTTACAGTTGCACTTCTCATGCAATTCAATTGGCCTATTCTAACTCTTATGGGTGTCTGGTATGAATTTGATTCTGAGGCCAGCATCGTTTAAAGTCAATTGCAAGTCTTCCGTAAGTCATTACAAAGTCTTTATATATTTCCTCTATGTCTAAAGCATCATTCCTTCTTTCAAATACCTGTTTTAGCAGTCCCTCTAATATCACCTCGTCTGTTGGTATATTTAATGTTTTTAACTGAATTCTATTCACCGCACCCGGCACACTAAAGGTGATTCTGTCTCCTTTCGGATGTAACTTTCTGACAATCAACCTGAGGGCTGCCATTAGTATAACTGGCTCCTCAAGTCTTGACAATCTCATTGTTTGTTCTAAATGTTCATTTTTATTGTTTTCTTTCGGCAAATCAACTTTTTTCTTTTCCCTTCTAAAAATTAATAGTCTTAGTCTATCTCTTAGTTTCTTTGATAGAGTTTTAGATTGTCCTTCTACGTGCTCTGTTTTGTTTGATTCCTCTGTTGTTATTGATGATGTTTCGTTAATTTGTACTGACATTTTTTAATTGCCATAATCGGTTTTTTGGATCAAACGATCCATTAGCATTTTATAGGTTTGACAATCTTTCTGTTGTTTATCACATTTTTTGTTTCTTTTCAGGCATGGTATGCAAACACTAGCCCTCCCCGTGTTTGTGCAATTTTTCTTCCCATGACCTTCACCACAGTGATGGCATGAGATTTCTGTTTGATTAGTGTTTCGAAACGTGTCCCAAATCCATAAATTTCATGCATTTTGGGACCACAATGTAGTCTTTGGCATTCACGCTTGTATATCCCATGTATATTTTTTCTTTCAGTATTTCTTTTCTCAATTGTGGAGAAACTTCAGCTAAAATATGAACAGTTGATTTTCCTTTCGGACCAGTTTTGAACCTTATTTTGAATTCCTTTTCAAATTTATTGTAATCCATGTCGTCAAAATTGTGACTGTATATGGTTTCTTTTATTTCTTCTTCATTTAATGTAGAAAATACATTGTATATTATTATGAGTGGGTTCCATTTTTTCGGTAACTCACATTTGAAGTTTTGCTGTATTATTTCATTATTTTTTATTTTTTCTAGGTCCTCTTTCGTAGCTGTCTCCACAATAATTTTTGTTTATTTTTATTTTATTTGTTTTAGGATTCAATACTTTTGTGAATGCCTCCTGTACCTTTATTCCATTTTCCATTGAGTCTGATGTAATAAATAGTGTATTTGTTTGCTTTTCTGAGCTTTTCTGAATAACCTTTTGAGTGTTGTTTAATTTTGCTTTTGAAGCCACCGCCGAGTACGATGCCTGCACCGGTGTCTCCTTTGCTTCCTTTAATTCTTTTCTCATTCTTTCGTTTTCCTCTTTTAATATTTTTATCTGTCCCTCCATGTTTGCTTGATCCATTCCTAAGGCCATGACTTTCTCGAGTAGACCTTGACGACCTATTTTCGATAACCTATTCCCAGGATCCATGTCATTATTGATGTAATACATCAGTTATTTGTATCTTTCAGTTAGACCGGCTTCCATTATTATCTCAACCTCCGAGATGGTTGAGAGTCTTCTCTCTTCCCCCCGAGGGGGAGGCATCCCTTCTGAACCTACCCACAAGTTTTGTTTGTGCTCTTACCCTAGCGTCGAGCTTATTGCGGGAGTACCCCGACTGATCGCAACGCCTTGGTTTCCGCCCCTTACCGCGTGGAGGTGGCACTTCTCACTATCTAGTCTTTTTTGTTGTTGACACAACAAAACCGAGAACTTCAAACACTGAGAATTTTCGAAAATTCGCTTCACTTTTCTCACTCTCGCTCACTTGATCGCTCTCTACTACAGTATCACTGCTGAATACTGTAGGCCCTAGGGAGCATACAGAAAAATTTGGTTTTCTCCTTTTAGAAGGTCCTAAGGCTACGGACCGCCGAAATTCTAATAATGGTATTTTGTCATGATAACAACAGTACATTATTAAGCATTTACAAAACACACGCCAATCAAACCTGAAAATAGTTTGTGCCACCATTTCTTTGATCGTATGTTAAACACATATGCAGCTGTAAGTTGATCGGCATGATCAACTCCATCCATCATTTGGTTATAATCTTTTACAACAACAGGACAGGCTAAATCCATGGAAGTTCCATCTTTTTGTTTACGTTCCACAGAACTCACTTCACTACCATGAAAATTTGAAATCGAGAAGATCATTTTGTTGCCCCGCCACTTGAAGTATCCTATGTCAGAAGAGGTAAATCGAAAATTACTGTCCCCCCTTTTCATTTTTTTATCTTCCATTAGATTATTCGGTAAGCCTTTCCTATCGCTCCTAATTGTACCACAGGCAAGAATGTTTTCTGCTTTTAGTTTTTCGATCAATGGGAGACAAGAAAAATAATTATCAAAATACACCATCCTGTTCTTACCAACATATTTTTTTGTTAAATTTATGACCACTTTCTCTCCCAGCAAAGCCTCTGACTTTGTTGATTGCTCTTCTGATCTGCCAGTATATAAATCAAATTGATGTAGCCTTTTTGGTCTGCTATAGTCCATATTTTGTACCCTATTTTTATTGGCTTCTTGGGGCTATACTATTTTATAGAACTTATACCTTTGAAGGCGATCATTGATTCATCAACACTT
Organism: Galerucella tenella; assembly: GCA_910591685.1. Taxonomy (NCBI): domain Eukaryota; kingdom Metazoa; phylum Arthropoda; class Insecta; order Coleoptera; family Chrysomelidae; genus Galerucella; species Galerucella tenella. Next base: position 11,473 of record CAJUYH010008729.1, read on the forward strand.
AATTCTTTTGTATGCATCAAAAGTTGAATTTGGTTGTAACGTTTTTTGTTTACATTAGGGTTCAATAATAGTTTTTATCTAATTCCGCTATCAAATGTGACATTTTACATCACTCCTTGACGTTAGGTAACGTCACATTTTTCATAACCTTCATATATCAGTTATGAAAAGTAGTTATGTAAAAACTTTACGTAACTGTTTATGTTTCAACATAGAGATACCACATGAGTTTCAAAGAATAATTTATTAATTGGGTAGGTACTGTCAAAACTGACAATTATTTCATTATTTAAACTGTACAATTAACCCATTATTTTAATTCAATAGTATTTTGAGATTTATAAACATTGAAAACATTATTCAGGACACAGTTATTTGAAGTAAGTCAATTTTCTGGGTGAATACATCATAGTAACAATACTTCTAACACCATTTGATTCCACTTCAATATTATCATTGTAATTGAAGATTCTATTGAATATTATGAAAGCGCGGAATTAGATAAAACGTTGTACGTAAACACGTTAGGAAGAGAGCGACATTGTTCAACACGCGTAATTTGCAGAACTCGCTAGCGCTCGTTTTGGCAAATATTACGCTTGTTGAACAATATCGCTCTTTTCATAACTAATTACGTAAATATCTATTACGCAACAGTTGAACTAAATGTGTTAGTAATTTCAAATTACATAGAAATCGCTGATTCTAACTAGCTTGTAGATTATAGTTATTGTTTTGTCTATTGAGATAAATGAATCGCTTTGACGACATTATTATTAAGTTAATTGGATTTATTTTACTCTACTTCGATTGGAAATAGACATGTTAGGAAATCGGTCCCTCGAGTTTTACTTTAATAATAGTTACTCAATTATTATCGATATCCTGCACTTCCATTACATGGCAATCCTGCAGGATAGAGGAAATTGCCTTAAGCAAGAGAAAGTTGAGCGCATGTTAGCTGGAGAGCAGGGAAAGTGATCTGCGGTTACTCCAGCTGAAAAAAGAAGCTGTTTAGCTTCTTCTCGGGACGGGGTGACTCTATGGTAGAAGCATAGATTCAGGTTTGGTGAGTAGTGCGCTGGCACTACAGGAATAGCCGGTTGGGTAAGCGGCCTGGCGTCACTGAGCGACCCTAAGAGTAGGGTTATGACAGTGCCCAAGCAGGGAATCTCCTCAAAGAGACTGTGATTGTCGGCTGTGATACGGCGGGCGTGGTACCCTGGAGCATGGTCCAACGTGAGAGTCGGGAGTGCTGGGAAGGATTGGTACAAGTGTTGACCTGCCTTTGTTTCGAGCACTCCGAGCGAACTCAAGAATAATCTGATGGGTTCCGGGACGTTGAAAGCGTATCCGTCACATTTGTCGAGAATTCTGATTTCGGCGTCAGTGAGCTCATCTCGAAACCTTCGTTTCAGATTGAGGATGCGTAGCCAGAACATGTTTGTGCAGTAATACTGGAATGTTTCTCTTGTCCATGATTTGACCAAGTTGTGGTCGTCAATGATCATTTGATCATATGTTTTGTCAACTAGACTGGGGTAGGTGGACAAGTTTGGCTGTTGTCTGACGTCAATTCCGACTTCACGGGTGTTCATATTGAAAGTGAATAAGGAGTCTGCTGAAGCCTCTTTTTTGATGATTGTTTGCTTGGCGGGCGGCGGAACGTTTGCTTTTTGGCCTTTCGGCAAAGCAGTGGGAAGCGCAGGCTCCCTCCGAGGAGGAGCGCGGGCTTGTAGTGCGAGTGCATCTGCGGGTGGGTCAGCTGCTCCCTTAGGCTGGTAGTTATTCCTGGCCCTTGGGTTTAGCTGGTTTTCTGGTTTACCTAAGTAGCCTCGTTGCATGATACTTGATTCGCGTGGGGAATGAGTGAAAGAATAATATTGTTTAAGTTCTGAAAAGAACACGGTGAAAAGCAGATTATTGTATTCGAACCTCGAACCTCAAAAATTTGTCTTTGTCTTACTTACGGCAATTTCCTTTATCCTAGCAGGCACCTCCACTAATGTACAAGAAGTTATTACTAAATTTATTAACTTAAACTCACAAGTTTCGGAGGCTAATGTTATAAATTTTAGACCAACTAGGAATTTTAATAATGGTTTTAGGGGTAAACGACCCTACAACAATTATAATAACTATGATAACAGAAATAATTTTGTTAATCAGCGAGACCCACAAACATACAGTCGCGGTTCCGCAAATTTTAGTAGGGGCAATAGGTTTAGAGAAAACTATTTTGGAGGCGGAAATAATCATGAGCGTGTAAGGATATGTGGTACTGATGAGGAGTCGGGAAGCCTTCCCGACCCCCAACAGCAGTTGGGGGAAATATAAAAGCTAAAATATTTAACCTTGACTTATCACTTTCGAATTTTGTGATCCTTTACACTAAAATGACATGTTTCGGAATGTAAATTTACAGTCGATACAGGCGCTGACATATCAATTTTTAAAAAGGGTAAAATCATACCAAATCAAAAAATAAGTTCATTGAATCCTATAAAAATTAAAGGAATAACCAGCGGCCTTACTTCTTCTTTAGGATTATTCCGGACGGATATTGCAGTGGATAATTTTACACTGAATCATTCATTTCATGTCGTAAACGACGATTTTCCTATACCAGCCGATGCTATCCTGGGTAGGGATTTCATATCTAAATATGAATGTACGTTAGAGATGTTAGCTATTGTGTATGCACTAGAAAGATTTCGTATTTATTTACAAGGGTTAAAATTCAAAATTGTCACTGACTGTAATTCCATAAAAATGGCTTTAAACAAAAAGGAAATAAACCGACGCATTAGGCGCGATTCCCACTATACGTAACGTCACCGTCACGTCTCCGCACCGTCACCGAACCGAAATTCACACTAGCCGAGCCGGAAACCGGCAAGCAGCACCAACAGCAGCAGTTTTTTATCTGTCCGTAGAGTATTTAGTAGTGAAAATTTAAACATGAGTGAATTTACAAATGAAGAGCTTGGACTAATTGCGCTTATTCTGGACATGGAAAAAGAAGAGTTTTGTGATGAAAACCTTTTAATAACTAAGGCTTTATTATTCACAAAACTAATGTTGAATTAGAATTCATACAATGTCAAAATTACTAAACGTCATTTAGACAACTTAACAAAACATCATAGTAATACTACATTCTTCCACCCTTCAAATAGTAGTCCTTGAATCGTTCAGGCAGTCGACGTTCCCTGGTTGAACGATGAAGAGTATTTTCTTGAGAAGAACTATTAGGAGTAGAACAATCCTCGGAAGTAGGAGAGTCTAAGCTACTTTCATCAGCAGATGGGTGTCCAGGTTTTTCACCTTGTAGAATATCCTCTGCTTGTTCTTGGTCTTTATAAGAAAGCGGTTGAAACTCCGTTTCTAAATCTCCTTCGCCATTAGGAGCCAAGTGTTTTAAAGACACGGTTGTCTCCCTTCCATCTTC
>CAJUYH010008729.1:15023-29150 GCA_910591685.1 Galerucella tenella
GCAGTGCATAGAAGAGATCTAATGGAATGTAATGCATCTGGAATTACTACTTGCCAATTAGAAATTTCCAAATTCCTTTGTTTGAGTGCAAGAGATATTGTCCGCCAAATAGGGCCATTTTTGCGCTCTATTTGTCCATTTCCAGGAGGATTGTATGGAGTAGACATAAATGTAGCAACACCGCGTGTGTGAAGGAATTTTTGTATTTCTTTTGATATAAAAGAAGCACCTCTATCCGTATGAATATAAGAAGGTATTCCAAACAAAGAAAATAATTCAACTCGACAGTCTATTACAGTTGAAGAATTCATATCTGCACAAGGATAGGCAAATGGGAATCTAGAATATTCATCAATAATTGTAAGTAGATATTTGTTACGAGTTCTTGATGGAAGTGGACCCTTGAAATCCATACTGAGTCTTTCGAAAGGATGGGTAGCCTTGATGAGAATAGAATTATTGGTTCTATAGAATTTTGGTTTCACAGCGTTACATGAAGTACAGGATGCAGTCATTTTGCGTATTTCTTTAACGGAAAATGGTAGATTATGAGTTCTTACCCAATGAATCATTCGAGTCACAATGAAGTGAGTAGAGTTTGTATGGTTGAATGGAATTACACACTCTTGAAAAGGCATCAGCAACCTGATTTTGTTTTCCAGATCTGTAGACAATGTCAAAAGTGAAACAAGAAAGTTCTAGGCGCCATCTTAGAATTTTTTCATTCTTAATCTTCTTTTTATGATCCATGTCAAACATAAAAGATACAGAACGCTGATCAGTTATTATTAAGAAATGACGACTCATCAAATAATGTCTCCATTTCTTTAAGGCACCCACTATAGCATACGCTTCTTTTTCTACAGCCGAATGTTTTCGCTCACTATCGTTGAGTTTTTGTGAAAAGAAAGCTACAGGAGGACCAGATTGAGAAAGAACAGCAGAAATAGAAAAATCAGAGGCATCTGTTTCCACTACAAAGAGTTCTTTGTCATCGATTGTTTTTACTACTGAATTCGATATCTCGGTTTTAAGATTTTCAAAATCATTGTTTGCTTCTGGAGATAACGGAAATGTTTCGGTATTCAAAAGCCTTCTGACTTTGTCAGAATAGTTAGATACCCATCTGGAATAATGTGACGATCAGGATCAGGTGAAATGGTATTGTTTTCTATTCTATATCCGAGCAGATTTATTGATGTTTGAGCATAATTGCTTTTCTTTTGATTTATTGTAAAACCGTATTCATTTATTGCTTCCATAAATCGCTGGAGGTTTCGATCGTGTTCTTCTTTATCCTTTCCACAAACTGTCACATCGTCAAGGTAAGCGTATGTTTTCTCCAATTTTTCTTTTGAAATAACTTCATCAATAACACGTTGAAAACAAGGGACTCCATCAGTGAGTTCAAAAGCAAGGCGGCAAAACTGATAAAGTCGACCACAAGCCTCGAAAGCAGTAAAAAGTCTATCCTCTTCTCTCAAGGGAATTTGATGATAAGCACTTTTGAAGTCTATGGTACTGAAAAACGAGTTTTGAGAAACTTTTGACACTATTTGTTCAAGATCAGGTATGGGGTAAGCATCTAATAATGTATAACGATTAATTGTTTGAGAATAATCAATGACCATCCTGTTCTTGTGGTTCTCGTTCTTCACTACAAACGCTTGAGCTCTCCATGGCGATCTACTTTCTTCAATTATCCCATCTGCGAGTAATTTCTTAATTTCACTCTTCATGAATTTATAATCTTCGTTTGAATGTCTTCGGGATTTTGTAATAATCGGTTTTATATTTCCGGAGAGGTACTCGAAAAGAGGAGGTGGTTCGATTTTTGCAGGAGCTAGATAGCAAATCGAGTGGTGGCTTAGAGCCCCCAAAAGAAAATTTTATTTCTGAATGTAGTTTCAGTAAATCATGACCAACAATTACGTTAGTGCATAAATCAGGCAACACATTCATTTTTGCATAATCATAATGATGACCCAAAAAATCCAGTCGAACCAAACAATAATTTATAATTTTTGAACTGAGGGTCGTTGAAGCCATAGAGACGGAACCTGTTGTTTTGAACATCTCAAAACCACAGCTATCAGCAAATTGCTTTGATATGAAAGTTTCTGAACTTCCCGTATCGATTAAAGCATGAGTAGGTATATTATTAACTTTAATGGTTATTGTAGCCTTATCTAGAGCTGATGAGGAAGCAGCGATTAGTGTTGAGGATTTAATCTTCGGAAATTTTTTAAGAGATCTGCATTCGGTCGACCAATGTCCTATCTTTTTGCAGTTATTACATTCCGCATTAATTGCAGGACACTGATGACGTGATTTGTGGCGAGAATATCCACAAAAATAGCATTTTTGGATAGTACGAACAGTTGCTAGGTTTGCTGAATCTATTAAACATTCTTTTTCTTCTTGGATTGAGGTTGCATTTACGTTTGCCTCACCCAGTGAATAGGATGCCGATTGAATTTTGGCTGATTCTAGAGCACGAGCTTTTTCAATGGCCTCATCAAGAGTCAATGTGCTGAATTCCAAAAGTCTTAAACGAATCTGGTTAGAGTTTATACCTCGGATAAATGCATCACGAACATATGTTTTTCGATGAGTCTCCGCATCTACAGCCATAAATTCACAGTTTTTGCTAAGTAGTTGTAGGGCCCTATAATACTGATCGATCGATTCTTCAGATTCCTGTTTTCGCGTAGCTAGTTTATGCCGTGCAAAAATTTCATTATTAGGTTTCACATACACTGTATTCAAAATATTCATTGCTGATTCATAAGTATCACTTTCAGTTATCAATTGGTACACACTGTGAGATATGTGATTTATAAGAAGTCTGAACTTACTAGCATCATCAAGATCTTGAAAGGAAGCGGCAAAATTTTTGAAAGTTTCCAACCAGTAGTTCCATTCCTGAGTGGCGGTAGGCGAATGTGGATCGGTGTCAAATTTTTCAGGTTTAAGAAAGCGATCCATTTGAAATATTGTGAATAATAAATTGTAATGAAAACCTTTTAATAACTAAGGCTTTATTATTCACAAAACTAATGTTGAATTAGAATTCATAAAATGTCAAAATTACTAAACGTCATTTAGACAACTTAACAAAACATCATAGTAATACTACAAGTTTAAAGTGAAGAAGAAAAGGCAAATATGGGTTCATGATATATTTCTTAAAAGGAAGGAAGAGGGCAATTATCACACATTGTTTTCGGCATTAGAAGATGATGAATTAAAATTTTATCATAATTTTAGAATGTCTTAACAGCAGTTCTTTTATCTCTTGTATAAAATTGAAGGCAGAAAAGCAAAGAATAGCACTAAGTTTCGTGAAGCAATTAGCGCTATTGAAAAGTTGATGGTGTGCATACGGTAAGAAAAAAAAATATTTTAATTTCATTATTTTTATTGATACCTAACAATGTAATCTAATTATATCAAATAGTTTAAATAGATTAGATATATAAATTTAGACAAATTATTGTTGGTCATCTGGTGACAAAATTCGGACATAATTCTGAAGGGATGCGGTTCCTGATTGGAGTGATTGGGATATTGAAGGTGGCGACAACACTTCATAAATAACTTCTGAAGGGGGTGGCGTCGGCGTCGGCTGTTGGACAGATTCATCTGAAAACGGCCGCGATCCAGAAAAGTTTGGTAAATGCTGCATTTGAGTTAGTTCCAGCTCTGATACAACATTAAGTAATCTTGTTTTAGCAATGTTCTGATAGTACGGAGAAAAAGTTTTCACAGTTCCATCAATGGAATCGCACTGAAGCTGTGGTTTTTCTTTTTTTGATAATAAGTATTGCATTAGGACTGCTGATGCTGTTTCTGGTTCAGTGCGCGCCGTCTCTCTGCGATATTCACGCGAAGTTGGTGTTATGACACTGGAAGTTGGCTTGCTAGCTTGGGTTTCTCCTGTGTTTGAAAGTTTAAGTATTTTTAGAGGCTTTGCAGATTCATTGGGAATATAATTAACAGAAACGTCGTCCTCCAAAATTTCATTCATTTGTGAGTTATCGGTATTTTCTGGCGTTTCATCTATCTGAGATTCGCTAAGCGGTATATTACTCTGTGTTTCTCGTTCTTTCACAAAGGGCAATAGAAATGACATAATTCCTTCATATTTCCATAATGTAACTGGATTTCGAGCTTGACCGCTTTTGGTTTCCTTTTTATTGAGTGCTCTTCTCCACTGATCTCTTAATGATACCCATTTCGACTTGCATTCCGACCCTAAAAACCGAACAATAATATAAATCACCGATATACCGGGTAAAATTATGATGGGCTGCTTTTTTATTTTGTTTCAACTAATTCAAATAAAATTTTAGTAGTGTCATCAAGAACTAAAATGTAATTATTTGTTCCAGATTTCTGGCAACGGGAGACTCATTTCTTACATCATCATTTAGTTTTCGGATAGGACATTCTACAATACATAAAATAGTTAAGGAAGTGTGTACTGCTATAGTTGAAGAGTTGATGCCTGAGGTTATGAATAAAAGAAAACACCAGTTATGTATTCTTTGGTAAGAATAGATTGAGCTTAAGACTAACCATGGGAAAGGTGTAAATTTAAAATCAACATTATTATTATGTTTGAGAATTTATAACAATTCATTGCAAATTAAATTCCTTTTCAATACACCAGAGTTATTGTCATTCTCTCTATAAATACCAGAATTTCCCTCATCATGACTATTTTCTTCTTCAGCCTCTGTGTAATCATTATTTAATAAACAACAAAGGTTTTCATAAATGCCAATTACAATAAACAATACATAATATTTACCCTGGCATCGTGGACACTTCCAGGAAATCCAATGCAGACATTTGTAAATAGCTTTGATTGTGTACAAATTCCTTGGAGGACAACAGAATGTGTCATTTTTCTATTAGCATAGTTATCATGCTGATTTTCTGGCACTTTGCAGCTAATATGGCATCCATCTATTGCTCCAATAATATCTGTGAAGATTTAAAGTTGTAACAATCAAGAATAGAAATTCTCTTAGGTTATTTTGGAGTTTTGGTTAGTAACAAAAGCCATGCTATGGCTATGAAAAAATTAAATGAGGTTGTTTTCATAAAAAAGTCACACAACTGTCTTACAAGCCTTGAAGTGAATGGGAAGTTTTGTCATATGACATTACACATAGCAAAATTAACCTCTCATTCTAGTGTCTGCTTGACTTGTATAACTCAAAATTATTTAATTTCAATTAAGGCCTACTTTTAATTACTTATAGCTTTTTGATTCCTCCTAATACTTAAATTTTCCTTTGTAATAACTAGCAAAAACTAACCTCTTTATTGCATGAGCACACATAGCGGGGGGCCCAAGAGGCTTCCCCAAGAACAGGACTAACGTATAATAAATTTTTAATTGAAAAATACAAATATGGAGATATAGGCCCATTTATAATCCTAGCTGAAAGCAGATCAGAGGATATCACTAACATGCATCCTATACAACTGGGAAAAATAATGAATAAAGAAAAATAACGGGAATCGCTAAAATTAACAGAAAAGGAAAAACAGACTAGGTGTAGAATTTAAGTCTATTACCTCAGCTAATAACTTTATGACTTCCGAATTTAAGAACAAGTACAACTTATACTTGTCAATCCCTGTAAGTCTTGTAGCTTCGAGAGGAGTGGTCAGAGGAATACCAAAAGAAATAACGCCCATTGAACTTGTAGAAATACTCAATGACGAAGAAATGAATACAAGGAAAGCCATTTCAGCCATTCTCCTTTTAGATACTTCGTACAGAAGCAAACAAACAACTGCCTTCCTTTTGCACATTTTTAACCCTACAAATCTGTTTTATAAATTATGTTTGTACATTTTTCCTTTTTTGCTGCTTACCTCAATAGTATTTGTCTTTTTGAACAGGAATTTTTGTGGGGATATGGCTACGAAACTCCAAGAAAATATAATAAAACTCAATAAACAACGAACAACTTTAGCCCAGCGTAGCAAAAACACATTTAAACATAAATGTCAATTTCATCAATCAGCTGTACCAACTGGGCTATGCTGGGAACCAAACGTTTTCGCCTGTTATTGGTAGTTTACGTCATAGCGGTGACGTAGGACCTACCAATTGGTTAACCAAACTCCCTACCAACCAAAACGGCACGAAATCGCCTAATGATAAAAAACACTGACGTAACAGCAGGTGTCAACAAGAAGCTGATACCTAAGTACCGAGGCCCTTATGCAATAAAAAAGGTTTTAGGCAATGACAGATACCTTATTTGTGTCTGTAGAGCTGCAACAGAGAAGGACCAGATGCCTCGGCGGATATCTAAATAGCGTTAATAAAGCTATCTCCTGATTACAGGCTATTGAAACAAAATATTGAACGAATCAGGAATGATCAATTAAAAGAGGAGCATTTCAAAACTAAAATCAATTTTTTGGAAAATTTTGAGAAGGAAGTAAGCGTTTCAACAGAAAAGGAGTGGAAAATTACAGAATGGTATGTTATACACGAAGGAGTTTTATTTGAACGAGGTACCCGGGAGAATGGATGGTTTAAATTATGCGTAACAGGGACCAACGATCGCAGCTAATCAAAGTGCAACACAAGGAAATCGGTCATTTTGGCAAAACAAAACGTATTATCACATAAAATGCAAGTTCTATTGGCCAAAGATGCAACGACATATTAGGCAGTTTGTTCCATCTTGCGACTTATGTCAAAAGTCGAAAGTTTCCAAAAGAAACCATGGGTTATTAAATCCTATTGTAGTGAGTAAACCGGCGGAACTAGTGTGTTTGGATTTGGTAGGACCATTACCTAAATCTCGTGGGGTGTAACAATGTTGCTTGTCGTTGTAGATGTTTTTAGTAAATATGTTAAATTGTATGCACTGAAACGCGCAAAAACTATCTTAATCTTGAACGAAATAATGAAGGATTGTGTACCAAAAGTACAGAAACCTCTGTGTATTTTAAGTTTACGTCTTAACTATGGAAAAATACGTTGAGCGGTCACGGTATTAAAGTTAAAACCACATCTGTGTATTTTCCGCAAGGGAACATAACGGAACGTTATAACAGAGAGGTGGGTCGTCTGTTAAGAGCATATTGCCACGAAAAGCATACCAAGTGGGCATGCGTAGTAAATTATTAAAAAATGTCGTTAATGATAGCACAGGCTTCACAGCAACTTTTTCGCAAACCGGGAAGTCAATTCCGAATCCCATTGGAAAATACTCAATTTTCCGGAAGACGAGACAGATCGTTTGACTTACGCAGGTATGACTTTGGAAAAAATTCGGGTTTTAGCCTATGAACGACCACGAACCAAGGCGGAACGGCGGGCGGCTAAGGTAAATTCGAATATTAGTCCGGTAGAATTTAAGGAGGGAGATCGCGTATTAGTGAGGGCGCATGCACAGTCTTCAGCAGTGGATCAAACAATCTGTAAATTCTTTTTAATTTATGAAGGTCCCTTTACGGTACTCCGGCAGGCCGGACCGAACCCCTATGTGATTGGGGGCGAAAATGGCAAGGAAATTGCAAGACAGAATGTGGTGAATTTGAAGCTATACAAAACTCCTGCACTAGTGCGGTAAAGTAAAATTAATTGAAATGAACGTGTCAAAGTTGACAATTTTCAGAATGCACCAGTCTTTAAATCGCTTATATTCTTTTTCGTATCTATTGCGGTATTTAGCGGGTACTAGGGTTTGTATTGCGTTATTTGCAGCAAGCTCTATATCACTCTATATCACTTTCATAGTCGGAACTCATGTCGATACAATTATACCAAACTGAAGTGAACGCGTCAAAATTGACAGTTCGCAAAATAAATCAACAATGAGCGCAACGCTTGCTTGTTACATGATTCTAGTATCATCAATTTCAGGAATATTGACTAATTTTGAGGAAAATAATTAACATTATTGTTAGTAGGTAGAATATTGTAATATATTCGTATCGTAAATGTTTCGATAAACTCAGTATTTTTCAGCATATTATTTTAATGTGAAAAATATTTAACAACATGATAATTTTTATTTTAAATGCCACGTCGTCCACTTAAATTCAAAATATACAGGTTGTTCAATTAGTAACTTGTTCAAATTTGTCCGAAATAAACATGGAATTAAATTTAAAATTTGATATAATCCTTCTGTCAGGTACTTTTTTTCGCCAACACAAATTTTAACCGTACTCTTTTTAGCACACTGTCTAAAATAATTGGTATTGGAAGATATTCCATCAAACTATAATAATAACACAGCAACAAGTTATTTTTGAAATTACTAATATGACCGAAAACCAAGAGGTATATAGAATAATAGAAACTGCTTCATCTCAAAAGGTGGATAATTCTAAAAACAAAAAGGGAGACAATAATTATTCTCAAAAAGCAAATAAATCTAAAAACAAACAGAAGCCTAAAACCAAGAAAAATATTTCGAAAAAATAATAAAATGGTGTAGCGATGAGACGGGATAGGGTTCAGTAAACTACTTGGTTTATTAACAAAATATATTGAAAAAACTGGAGTGAAAACATAACATGGCGACACTATTTATCGAAAACATATCCTCACTGACTCGCGTGTTTCGGCGCGCGCTCCACACCGACCTTCCACTCTCGTTACCCTTCTCTGGCCTATATCCCGACGAATATCGGGTTGGACAGGGGCGTACCGGCCAATGGTGCGTTACAGTCTCCCCCCCTGGTCCTGAACTCGTCCCGAGGAAGGACCAGTAGGTTGGTTCTTCTTTTTGGGTGGTCGACCCCTTTTTCGTAAGGGAATAACGGGAACCTCTTCTGTTCCGACGTTGGCTAGGGTCAATGCTGACGAATGATTGATTCCTAGTTGTGAATGTTTGTCTGTTGGGTTTGCCACTTGATAGCTGACGAGAGATATCATTTTAGAGATTCGGTAAGGACCATCTCGTTTCGGATGAAATTTCGAAGTTATGGATCTGCTTGCGTTACTCCGGGTATGAGTTTCGACCCAAACAATATCCCCTATTTTGAATGATGGTACATAGCGCCTGCTTTTGTCTGCGTACCTTTTATTTTTATCTTGAGTGGCTTCGTGCATTGCTTTGGATTCGTTCCAAGTTGTTGTGATCCTTTTCAGATATGGAGTGATTTAAGGAACAAAGTTGTCGATTTCTATGATTGACTTAAAATCATGTTTAACTTGGTCTGGTGTACGGAGTTCTCTACCAAATGTGAGAAACGCAGCTGTTTCACCAGTTGATTCGCTCCATACACTATTCATCGCAAAGCTGATAGTAGGTAACATTTGTGGCCATGCACAATGGTCATTTTTAACTAGTATTGCCAATCTCTGCTTCAAGTCACGGTTTTTTCTTCCAACCATATTAGAGGATGGTGAATATAATGGAGTGAAGGATTCTTTGATATCCAAAGAGAAACAAACTCGTTGCATCACTGCAGAAACGAATTGAACACCATTGTCGCTTCTGATTTTCCGAGGTAGACCATACCTAAAGAAAATTTCATCAATTAGAGTACGTGCACATTCTTCTGATGTGGCTTTCTGTAAGGCAAAGAGTTCAACCCACTTGGTGGATACATCTTCAACAATTAATATCCATTTTTCGCCATTAGTGCCTTCTGGTAGTGGCCCAAATAGATCAACTGAGAGGGTTACGAATCTCTGAGCATACGCTGGAGTTTGAACAAGTCCAGCTGGCTTCTGATTAGATGCTTTATAACGTTGACAATCAGTACATTTACTGATATAATCTGTGATGTAGCGTCTCATACCAGTAAAATAATAATTCTTTGCTATTCTCTGGAATGTTCGTTCTGCTCCATAATGGCCTGCAGTAGGAGAGTCATAATATTCTTTGAGTAACCCCTACCTCTGTTGAGTGGTTACAACCAATTGAGCTTCTTCCGAGTCTTCTTCGGATGAATACTTGTGAAGGACACCTTGGGAGAGCAAATACCCTCGATCTGCCCATTTGGAGATTTCTCACCAGTAGGATCTTCAAAACACTGGATTATTCTAGCGAGATCGGGATCTTCAAGCTGTTCAAGTTTTGTTTCATATGCACTTTTGTGTGGAAGTTCGATTACAACTTCGCAGATCTCACATTCATGAGATTGTTCGTGATTACACGGAGGTCTGGATAAGGTATCAGCTTTTAAATTCAGTAGCCAACGTAAAGGTTGATGATCGGTTTGTACGGTTACAAGAGATCCTTCGACATATCCTCTGAATTTGTCTAACGCCCATACAACGGCTAGAGCTTCTCTCTCAGAAGTGGAGTAGTTGCGTTCTGCTGGTATTAGAAGTCGACTCGCATATTCTACTACATGTTCGTCTTCTCCTTCTCCTTGAATTAGCACAGCACCCAACGCGTAACTACTGGCGTCAGTACGAATGATAAATGGCTTATTCTCATCGTACTGCTGTAAAATAGGATTGGTTGACAGAAGCTTTTTCAAAGAATCAAACGAATCTTGTTGTACAGATGTCCACTTCCATGGAACATTTTTCTTAGTAAAGTCACTTAAAGGCTTAGAAATTGCTACAAAGTTGTTGATAAAACATCGGTACCAACTTGCAGTTTGTAAAAATGATTGAACGTCTTTTACATTGCGAGGTGCTGACCGATTAGCGATAGCGGCGGTCTTCTCAGGATCTACGGTTATCCCAGAAGGAGTAATCAAATGGCCGAGATATTTGACTTTTTCGCGAATGAAAACTGACTTCTCGCGGTTAACACATAATTTAAATTGACGAAGTCTTTCAAAAACAGCATTTAAGTCCTTTAAATGTTCATCAAAAGAGCTAGAGAGTATTAATAAATCATCTAGATAACTACACAAGTTTGTCTTTAAGGCGACGACGAAAGCGATCCATTAGACGTTGAAACGTTCCGGGTGCGCCTTTTAAACCGAAAGGCATGCGCAGATAACGATACGTACCGAACGAAGTCACGAAAGTGGTTTTATCTTTATCACAATCCGCGACGCGCACTTGATGATAACCCATACGCAAGTCTATGGTTGTCATATAGAATGTCGTTTTCGCGGCATGGAGTAGATCGTCCATACGCGGTAAAGGATATGACGGGCTTGTCGTTATAGCATTTAACCGTTTATAGTCCACGCACAACCTAGTACTACCATCTTTCTTAGGTACCAAAACAACCGGTGCTGCCCAGTAGGCATAACCTCACTTCAGCCAGACAGCCGGCCGCTTATCAGCTCTTATCAGTGTGGTGTGAAATCTCCAGTGCCGTACCGGATGTAATTACAGAATTGGAAAAACGGCGGCACGGTCGTTGTGACAATCGATATTCAAGGTCAGTGGAGATGGTAATTACACAATTGAATAATAAAAGTCTTGCCAGTGCCGTACCGGATGTAATTACTGAATTCGGCGGTACGGTCGTTGTGGCAATCTGATATTCAAGGTGAGCGGACAGTGTGAAAAATTCTAGCGTAAATATGAAAACTATATCCAAGTGTTGTCTGAACACGTTAAACACTGGATGTCAATTAGGATAATTTGAATATTTTACTTCAGCCAGACAGCCGCCAGCTCTTATCAGTATGCAGCCGCTTATCAGCTCTTATCAGTACCGGATGTAAGAATTGGAAGCCGACAAGGTGAGTGGTCAATTGCCAGTGCCGTACCGGGTGTAAGAATTGGAAAACGGCGGCACGGTCATGGCCGTTAGTTCTTATCAGCTCGGTGTAAAATCGTCGCCAGTGCCGTACCGGATGTAACTACAGAGGCGGCGGCATACTGAACAAGGTGATCTGACAGTGTGAACGATATTAATAAGGATATTTTGTAAGCGATAAAAAAACACAGGTTTTAAGATATTATATTATGTAAATATTTTAGCTACAGTTTCATGAATATTTTCACGCACTTTCGATATATGTTTCGGAGCTTCAGCGAAGTATTCAATCGTAGACTCGTTCACCATAAATTTTTCAAAAATACCAACCATGACTATATCTTCGAGAGTTTTGCACTCAAACTCATCTTTTCTATGAGTAACTTCTAGATTATGGGGTATGTGGTGTTGCGTAACAGCTAGGGTGGGGTCATAGACTATATCATTATGTTATATCCAGAAATGTGGTGTAATTTTCACACCATTCGGATAGACCTTTGTACCCAGACATAGTTTAGTCGCTATCCCATATTTTGCAGCCACTTCGTGGAAAATTAAACTTCCCGCCAAACACACACCGCAATAGCCTGCTCGAATAAACTCCTGCTCGATACAACATTTAAGGAGATTGAGTTTGACGTACTCACGCATGGGATCCATGTCTGCTCACGTCAAGCGATAAACGATGAATGATGAACTGTCCAGACATGTTAATGCTCTTAAGCACCAGCCAAATGATTTTGGGGCGTGGGATATTTCGACTCCTGTATATATTTTCTGACCGATGATAACCACAAAAATGTTAACATGCCGTGCCATTATATGCGGTCCCAGCGGGTGTGGTAAGACGAATGCCGTGCTGGCGCTCCTATTCAATCCAAATGGCGCGAAATTCAAAAATGTTTATGTCTATTCAAAATCGTTATTTCAACCAAAGTATCAATTGCTACAAGAAGTTATAGCGCAAGTCAAGGGTGTTGGGTATTTTCCATTTAAAGACAATGAAGAAATAATTAGTCCAGAGAAAGCTCGACCAAATTCCATCTTTTTATTCGATGACGTAGCCTGTGACGGTCAGCAGAAAATTCGTGAATACTACTCCATGTGTAGACATAAAGATATCGATGCCGCTTATCTTTGTCAAACATACTCAAAAATACCGAAACAGCTTATTCGCGACAATTGTAATGTTATTGTGTTATTCAAGCAGGATGAGGTGAACTTGAAACATATATTTGACGAACACGTATCTCCAGACATGACGTTTGACACATTCAAAAATGTGTGTTCAAAGTGTTGGTGTGACCGCTATGGTACTTTGGTAATTATGAAGGATTTTACCCTTAATGGTGGTAGGTATCGCAAAGGATTCGATAAATATATAAAATTGTAAGCTGCGTCTTTAGTCCATACCAATATGTCTGACGATAAGGTTGCTACTGCATTGCGCAAGAAAAAAGTGACCGAACTTGCCAGATCGATTCGCAAAAAATACTTGGCGTTGAAATTATGTAAATCAGAGCAAGATGAGTCTATTAATAAACTATTCAAGCCGATATCTAAACCACTCGAAGAAATTGTGCAATCCTCAAAGACATTACAAAAAACGATTACAAATTTGAATCCAAAAGAGGAAATAAAGAAGGAAGAAGAAGAACCAGATGATGTGTTTACACCTTTTCTCGAAACGGAACCGGTGGCCGAAACCGATGAATCCGGCAATATTACACGTTCTGAATCTCCAGAAGAGATGCGCCCCGAAATTTCCCAGGAAGCTTTCGCAGACTATTTGGACCAATATCCTGTCATCAGTCATCAGTTCATTGAAGATTACTTCCAAAAAGATGATAAAATCGATAAAAATTATGGTCCGATATACAACGATGAAATCGGTTGGTCATTAGGCAAACGTCGAATTGCGTTTTATGGAAAAACCGGTAATATAAACATACTACCTGAGAAAAACAAACAAGGAAGATATGTTATTGGAACACCAGGCTTGTATGAACTTCTATTTTACCGAGACCCCAGTTACAATGATCAAGATTTACAGAACTATAAAAATCTTTTGACAACAACTGAAGTTCATTTAGACACGTTAGATCGTCTTAAGGGGTCAAGTACTGAAAAATATCACTACATCATAAAACCTTTATTCAAAACAAAATCTCTAACGACGACGAATAGATCGTCTCAGGCATTGACTCGTCTAAAATCGATTCCTTCAGCAAAAGGAAAAGGTATCGATCGTTTAAGATATAATGATAAACCTATGGAGTATATTTATTGGGACGATGCGAATGAATTGGTGGATCGTTTGAAGTTGTTGATTGCTTCAAAAGAGGCAGGTAATACGTCACACGACAACGAAATAGTAGCAATTATCAATGAACTCAAGGAGGCTGATATAATAGAATAATACAAGTTGAAACTTGTTCATTTCAATTATGCCAGT
>CAJUYH010008730.1:0-14923 GCA_910591685.1 Galerucella tenella
TCAAGTAAAAACATTCGTGACAAATATTAAAACTAAGTATGTGTTCATAAGAACCGCTAAAACGCTAAATTGTAAATAAACAGCTTATCAAATATACTACAGGTATATTACTTATATATTGGAAATCCAAAAAATATATAAAAAAAATCCAATTACCGCTTTGTTGAACTGTTTAATAAACAGAAGTGCGTTTACTCTGAACTTAAATTTTAATTCAGACCTTGAGGCAGAAAAGTACCGCTACTGGAAAGGCCGTTGCAAGAGAATGTCGAAGTTACTATATAGTGTAAAGTATCATCAGCATCACATTTTGCTCTTTTACAGGTCTCGAGTTTCACAACTTCGACTCCGGCCACGTTTTAGTTATCTATTTGCCTTACAGCCGATGAATGAAACTGTTTTGATGCCTTTATTGCTACTATTACAAACAAAAGAACTACTCCAATAAACATTCCGACACGAATCCGAAGTCCGTTTTTGTTGTTGGAGGATTTCCACCAGTGAAGTAGAGCATATATATATTTTGGAGAAGATTTGTGAGTTTCAAGATTCTTTGGTACAAAACAAAAGCTCGTTTGAATGTTTTATTTCGACAGGATCGGTTCTAGGGCGACAAAACTCTTTGTCATAAGTGTCTGCTGAGAACTGGAAAAAAGCTGTGAGTTATACTCATAGAGAAGAGAACATCAGAAGATGTAGCAGCTGGACAATATCATGGATGGAACCGTTAAATCTATAATAATTATTGTTGAAGTTAAAGATTCGTCAGATTCTGATGGAATGGAATTCTGATTGGGTACACCATCTGCAAGTTTTTAACAAATCAGCCCTTTTTATGGCTACATATCAATCTTATATGTAGAACTTACTAATAAATTAATCGAATTGAATAACCTAGAATCTTATTCTTACCCAACTACACTGCACTGTCTCGGCAAATTTATCACTTCTAAATATATTTGAATAGTAATTGTATTAGGGTTCTATTGTCCTCGCTATCTGCGATTCACTATAAAAGAAGAATCTAGCGAAAGCTGCTAACTTTATTCACATGAAGAAGCGCTTACAATTCTGTTCTGTTCTTTGAATAACCCTGAAGTGTTTCAGACACGATTCTAAATTTATAATGAGCTCTTCAGGCATTAATATGATAAAAATATACTATATGAACGTTCTCCTTATGTCATCAGTCATTATTGGTTAAGCATTTTTATTCAAATAATTTTATCTTGATAGGTAATGTCAAGAAGCATGTTAAAGACCTGGACCTGGGTATACAAAATTATGTTGCACAAGTTTTTGTTAAACTGGATCCCTGGATTCTCAAAACATTTGAATTTGTCCATTATTGACCTAAATTAATAACAGAAAAAATTAATAACCTATAGAGAAATTCAACTCAGTTAGCTAGGAGACGCAATAATTGACAACTTCACAGCTATTATAGTAGTGGAAAAAACATTGAATTGGGACCTCGCATCCTACTTAATTGATTATTTCAAATCATTATTTTAGTTATTTGTATGACCGTACTAAATCCGTTTAACTGGTTTAAATAGTTAAACTGCAATGTTACCTTGGTATGCACCGAACGAAGTTTATTAAAGCTTAAAAGAAGTTTGACAATGTAGAAAAATTTAGAGACTTTTTTGTGTGAAAAACGTTCGTTGGTGACAATGCTTGACGCTTGATTTACTTTCGCTCACAGTTACGGACGTGACGGTTGTTATCTGAATTTCAAATTAGGTACATATATTTCATTGATGAAACGAGCAACGTTTTAAATAATTAGAATCACCCCCTTTTTTATGACAGTAACCTCAATCTTTCATGAGATATTAACATTAGTTCAGTGTCAAAAAGACCAGTTAAAACCTTAACCTCCAATATTTTTCGTTTAATTTTAAACTGTTTTAACTTCCATAGAATGGATGGTGCATACTAACTCAAAATAAACATATGAACTAGCTTAATGCTTACAAAATTTAACTGTAAACGTTGCATCCATAAAGGTGATATCAGACGGTTCACTTTTCGTTCATTTTTGTCTTTCACTCGGCATCTTTCACTCGAAATGATACATCTGAACTCAAAATGCAACAAGAACGCTGAATGAATTCATTAATGAACCGATCCAACGATGTTGGATTTTAGCATTCGGTATCATTCACTCACTCACAATGAACGAAAAATGAATCGTCTGCACACAAAGAGAACGTTCACTCGGATTAAACTGATTCCGAGACGCACTACATCACCCGACGACATATTTTGAAGAAGAACAGATGAATGTTCTTTTCTTTGTCATTCACACTAAGTCGTGTGAACATGGAATGAAAGAATAATGAAGCATTCACTTGCGTGAATATTCACTTGCGTGAATATTCACTCGAGTGAACCATATCACCTTAAGTGACTGTCATCATGCCTATTATAGCTAAAATGGTACTTCGCTATAAATCTATTAACAAAAGACAAGTTTTAATAGACTCCTCGAGAAAACCTAATCTAACCTAATCCGACCTAAGCTATCTGCTGGACGCATGCTGGACCTTCGTTTTTGTTGGTAGACTTTGTTGAACCATCCTTTGCCGAAACGTCATACATTGTACATCTTGATCTCTCATTTATGAAATGGATAAGACGGAATTATGACGCCATTAACGTATTTCTTAACTAATGTCGAAGTAAATTTCATTTGTTACCTTTGACAGCTAAGTTGTCATATTTTGGAAACAATTCTCAACATATGTCATTGATTATAATTTTGAGGTTGAGTGTAGAACAACATTCAACTAATATAAGACAAACGTAAAATAGCAGAATACGTCACCGATTATGACGTAGCGGCATAGGATGGTTAAACGAACTTTACATTCAGATAATGTTGGGATGTGTTTTTCAAAAAATATTTTGCTTTTTAATTGTGTTTTTACAGATGATTCCCTTGCTGCTAATTTTTTAGGAAAATTTGTGATTTATCCTTGCCTACTGCTTGGGATGAAGCCTTCCGTATTTTGCAGCAGAGTGAAGTAAATAAAGTTTCCTTCATCCGCTTTGTAATTTCATGCAGGATCTCATTTGCGTTGGGTATTCATCCATCTTTTCCTTTTCTGGATACCACTATCACCAAATCGTCGGCATATTCTTCTACTTCTTCTCTATATCTCATTTTTTGAATTTGATCATATATAGTATGTACAAAAAGTACGAGGAGTAATAAACCCTAATTAAGTATGCAAAACCTTTACAGGGAGCACCATGAAATTTTTGATAAATCTCTTTTACTTTAAATTACATTTCTTCCGTAAATCGACCCCGTATTTGTTTCAGTTGTAGCAAAGTTTAGGGTTTCTTCATTGTTAAAGGATTAGCAGATAAGCAATAACGCAATGCAGTGGTGTGTATTTTGGGAGAAAAATACGTTTTAAATTATAATATAATAAAAAATGAAAAGAAATAATTATTGGAATACATTTATTACTTACATTTTATTCTATATCCGACTCGGAAGAGGAAGAATAATAATAGGGTCGATTAAATCATCACAAATATTGTCAATTTTCCACATATTTGCCTCTACTTTGATAACATGCTCGATACAGTTTGTCCAATTTTCCTTACTAACATGACTTACAGCACTCTCAAACAATTTCACAACATCGTTTATTTTAAAAGTAGTATTTTTTTTCCAACTTCCCCCTTTACCTGAGCCCATATTAATTCTATGGGATTAAGTTCACAATGATAAGGGGGAAGTCGAAGAACTGATATACCACGAGAAGAAGCCATTTCTTCTACAATGTAGGTTTTGTATTTATTTTATTCTTGTTCATTTTTGCAATTCTGTAAAGTTCTTTCCTTAGTGGATCTTTTGGAAACTTAATATTTTTCGAAATAAGCCACTCCAAAAGCTCTGCTTTACGCCAACGACTTGTGGGCAATGCTTCTCGTAACCGTGAATGGTAACCAACATGGACAATGATAAGTCTTTTTCCTTTTCCAGATGGTGGCTGCAAACCTAACGACAAACCTTCCACGAATGCTTGCCTTCCGCTTTTAATGTTTTCATCTTGCCAAGATTTGGAAACTGTATATCCAGCATTTATCCATGTTTCGTCTAAGTAGAAGATTTTCAAATTTTGTTCTCTGGCATGTCGAATGCTTCTTAAATAGTCTCTTCTCCAAAAAACTATTTCCGGTTTATCTATCAAGAGAGATTTTCTATTATGTTTTGTATATCTGAAACCCACATCTTTCAAAAGTTTGCATAATGTCATTCTGGAGAATTTTGGATAGTCCGTATCTTCTTGCACTGATGTCATAATTTTGTCAAGTGTTGGAATTTGTGACAATATTCAAAGTTTGAATTATCTTCTTACAAAAAGAACAAAAATATATAAAATAATTATTGTTACAGATTGGTTTGTTTTCTATTATGAATAAACTGTGTTGCCTTTCTTTATCAAACTTACTAAAATTTATGTACCTCTATCACTTCTTTTTATTAAAATTAGTACATCCCGTTACCTCTGACCTAAATCGTATATTCTTTAGCATAGCTGCAACTCATTCGTTCAATACAAAATGTACCTTACGGTATACCCTCTTAAAATATATTTTGGTACGTCTATGAAATCTACTTAAATGAATGATTTATTACTCCTTGTCCTTTCTATATAGACTATAGTTAATTTCATATACTGTTCATGCTGTTCACATTATTATGCAGAGTAGTTTGTTCAAATACAAAAGTGTAGAGATAAACAAAACTATTATTTTGAGTGACAACAATTAACATCTTTTTCGGTAGAATTAGTTGAATAAAATAAATGCACCTCTTTACCCTTCGACCTCCGCCTATGATTTTCACATGGAGAATCGGAGTGCATCGCAGTGGTCCCTGTTCTCCGTTGGCTGTTTGTTTGCTTTCTTTTTTCTTCTTTTTAGACAGGGTATTGATTTTTTTCGTGACCTATTTTAACTCCGTCCGTTGTTTTGTCCTCTTTGGCTTCTCCTCCAACTTGAACGAGAAACGAGATCCTCATTCCCGGTTCATGATAATTTTATTCTTTTACAACTTTGTTCAAGGGTAGAGTGGAACGGTCTTTTCATAATCTGGTTAATCATCTCCATTTTTTTGAGTAATTTTTTTATTTCAATTGCCAACTTTCATTATCAAAAAACAGCTTCATTTTGGAATCATTTTATAAACATTTATATACAGGATGTTTGCAAAATAATTGTTTCATCTTTCTTTATAAAAAAATAGACCGGTAACCCATAACACATGCATTATTTTAAATAGAAGCGGTTGTCAGGTGGAATATGGCTTTGCCAAAAATCTAAACTTGCGATGCTACAGGGGATAAAATATATTTAATAAGTTCTATAGTTATCTACATGATGAAAAGCTAGTTTGACATTAGTTTATTCTACTCCATTTCACGTGATTAATTATTTGGCCACTTTCGTCTTCTTCATTGAAGCTTTGCCTATACGACTCCTACTTAAATTAGAATTATTATTATTAGAAAACAAAACACCCTAAATTAAAACTATCGTTCCATACAGATTCGGCCAATAATTATGTTATAACTTTGATCCTAGCCAGAGGCCGAGAAGCGTCACACCATGACATGCAGGATGTGTGAACAGGAAGATGAAACTGTCAGGCATGTCTTGGGCGAGTGTCCGGAGTTACCGTCAATAAGAGAGTGTGTGTTCGGTGAGTCTTAGCCTTCACCTGCCGATATAAAGGAGATGTCTCCTAGTGACCTGTCCACCTTCCTGGGAAAGACAGGATGGACGATGACCTAGGAGGACAACTCCTCGGGAGGATGTACGATGGGTCACATGTGGCCTAAGTAAAATTATGTTATAATTAATAATATAATAATAGTTATAATTATGTAAACAACAACATAGAGACAATGCCATATTCCCCTCTCCGGAAAGTGTATCGAGTCCAATCGAGTCTAGAGTAGTGAAAAGGGAAGTATTTTTAAGCAAAAATTATGTAAAACATCTGACGTTATAGATAAACAATTTGCATATTCCTCGGTGGTCGAGTAGTAAGCAAACCAGATTCTCACGCGGTAGACCCGGGTTCGATTCCCCGTGAAGAAGTTTTTTTTTTAATTGTTAATTTTATTTTCAAATAATTATTCTGCTTGATATTAATAACGACAACAGGTAGACGTTTGAAATATTTAGCAGAATATTCATTATTATAGATAATGGTACGGTACCCTTCATGAGGTAGTCCGACTGGCAACATCTACTTTTAACAGCATCGTATATTTAAAAAAAGAAACCGTAGCATTATACAAATTGGACATTCAAGAACTGTACGTTTACCACAAAAAAATTAGTGGAAACATAAAATTGAATTGTTAAATTTTCAATTTGAAGTTCTATTAAAGTTTATAGAAATTTTTATTTTCTAGATTTTTGCTGTTCGACTCGTGTGGATTGTCCATATCGCACTTGAACGATTGAGTACTCCGCCTACGGCGTCGTGCTCAAACTTCGTCCTCGTGCGATATGGCCATCATATCCACACTAGTTGCACAAACTACTATTTCTATCAAAATATGCCCCTTTACTTTTAAAAACAACCTGCCAAATGTCACATCAATTAATCCATCCATTTTAAAGTTATCGAATTCAAGTTCTCAAAATTTCAACACCCTGTATTTAGAAAAGTAAATGTGCTAGACCCCGTAATCCTGATATCATTTTGTCCAATTTTACGAGAGGAATCTACATGCAAACGTTGTAATTACCCTTTGTTATAGTTCAATGAGGACTGGTAAAGTTAAATAAACTCAAGACTTGTAAAAAACCATTTCTTATTTTATTATCTATCAGCAAGTAATTCAAAAATGACAAAACTATTTTTTTTAACATTGACACAACACGACATCTAAAAAACTGCCAACTACATTATTTGTGTATTAGTGAAATATCTTAACACACCCCCTCGATTTTAAATGTTTGAAAGTAAAAACATGAAATCGTATAATGTACTATCATACTAAATAACTTAAAGAAATATAATATTCAAAAAATGCTAATTTTATTTCTAAGGTAAACAAACTGCTCTGTATTTAAGGTTTAGTCAAAATGTCAGCTAAATTTTGGTCAGTTGAAACATATTGAACAGAAATCGCTTTACTGGAAACTAAATCTTTTAGATAATGGTGCTTTATGTCAATATGTTTTGCTCTCCTGGAGTTTTCATTACTTTTACTCATTAAGATTGAGCTTTTATTGTCACAGTAGAGAGCTGGTTTACTAACAATTTGAAAGTCTTTCAAAATTCCCTTCAAGCTTACTAGGTCCTGCGAACAAGAAGCTGCCGCCACATACTCCGCTTCGGACGATGATAAGGCAACACAACTTTGCTTCTTTGATGACCATAGTATTGGGTTTTCTCCAAAAGATATGAGACAACCGCTAATACTCTTCCGATCATCTCTATCTGTTCCCCAATCTGAATCGGAAAATCCTTTTAGTGTAACGTCTTCATCTGTATTTTTGTAGTAATGTATCCCCAGTTTCTTTGTACCCTTCAAATACCTTAGTATCCTCTTACCAGCGTTCCATACTTCTATTGTTGGTCGGTCTAAAAATCTACTAAGATATGATACTGCAAATGCTATGTCAGGTCTGCTAGTTGTTGCAAGATACATTAATCCGCCTATTAACTGACGATATGGGACATCATGAACAATTTCAGTTTCGATGTAGTGGAATCCTTTTTCCATTGGAGTTATTTTGGGATTACATTCTTCCATATTAAAGTTAAATAGCAGTTTCTCTATAAACTTTTCTTGGTCGATTCTTACTTGGTTTTCTGTTCTAGATACTTTCATACCCAAAAAGTTCTCAATTTCGCCCAAGTCTTTTGCTTGAAAATATTGTTTCAATAGTTCAACAGTTTCTTCGACATAGTTCTCTTGTCCCATAAGTAAAATATCATCCACATAAATAAGTATCCAAACTTTATCAGTGTAATACAAACAACAGTCATGTCTTGACCTTACAAATTTATTCCTAGTAGCAAAATCGTTAAATGTATCGTTCCAAACCTTCGGAGACTCTTTGAGTCCATATAAAGCTCTATTTAATTTTAATATTGGTGATCTTGTCTGTAATCCCAATGGAGCATAAATAAAAACTTCATTTTCCAATATTCCGTTCAGGAAAGCCGTTGGAATGTCTAATTGTCGAATAATATAACTTTTTTGTAACGCCACTGACAACATTAATCTAATTGTAGATATTCTGGCTACAGGTGGATAAAATGGCTCAAAAGGATCTTCGCCTTTAACTTGAAAACGTTTGGCTACGATTCTCGCTTTCTTGGTGCCATCTTCTTTGATTCTAAAAACCCATTTTGTTTGTATTGCTTTTTGTCCTTTTGGTAGTTCTGTTTCGGTCCATGTATTTAGCTTACTATGAGCATCTAGTTCTTTTTGAATAGCTTTTTTCCACCCTTCTTCTTTTATTGCTTCTTCATATCTTTCAGGGTCAGTTTCGTTTGTCGATATTAGGCAGTATGCAGTATAGGTTTCGTACTCACTTAAATATTTTGGTGCCGTTATTTTTCTTCCTCTGCTTGTTTCTGTTATTGGTATATATTCCCTCAAATTCTCTGAACTGGAACTCTCTGATTCTTTTTCATCCATGCTCTTATTTTGTTTCGCTTCTGGTAATTCTTCGTTTTCTCCTTTATTTTCCTCCTGCTCATGTCGCATTTCATCTTCTGGAATCTGTACAATTGCCTCGTTTTTTATGTTCCCTATTATATCATCTTGAATTTTATTTATCAACTAAATTGTAATTAATTCAATGAAATAAATATCAATTGAGGTATGAGTTCTGTCGTCTTGGTTCTGGTTTATAGTGTTTATATATATTATGTTTTTATACTATTTTAATATTAAGTTTTCTAAATTTTGTTTATTCACTTTAAAATATCCATGTAAAAAGGTTGCAAACCTGTTTGGGTATAAATAAATAAATAAATAAATAAATAAATAAATAAATAATTGGTCTGTTCTTCATTAAATCTGACATCTCAAGAACAAAAAATTTCATTTTCTTCATAGTTCCATAGTCTGTACCCTGAACCGGTATATCCTACCATGATACAAGGCTGTGCACGTCTCTCTAATTTATTTTGTCTCGGTAGTATAACAGCCCACGATTGGCTTCCAAAAACCCTGAGCTTTGATATATCATTCTTTTTGTACCATCTTTTGGCTGGAACTTCACCATTATTTGCATGTGTAGGTGATCTATTGATTTCATAGGCTGAACACAGAACAGCTTCACCCCATAATGTTCTAGGTAAGTTTGTTTCAATAAACTTTGTACGTACCTTGTCAAGTAAACTTCTGTTCATTCTTTCCGCAGTACCGTTTTCTTGTGGTGTATATGGCATGGTGTATTGAAGTTCGATACCCTTTTTCCTGCAAAAGTTTTTGAAATAATTCGAAACAAATTCTCCTCCATTGTCCACTCTTATTCTTTGTGTTTTTAAATTATGCTGTGT
This sequence comes from Galerucella tenella, assembly GCA_910591685.1. Lineage (NCBI taxonomy): Eukaryota > Metazoa > Arthropoda > Insecta > Coleoptera > Chrysomelidae > Galerucella > Galerucella tenella. The sequence continues at coordinate 9,566 of CAJUYH010008730.1, forward strand.
TTTGATTAACTTTAAAAAATCAATGATATTTTGATCCCCTTCACTTTTATTTTTCAAAAGTTTAACAACTAGAAAATGAGAAAAGTCATCTATCAGAACTTGAAAGTATTTATAACCTTCTGGGGTAAGTGTTGCTATAGGACCAGCTATGTCCGAATGAATCAATTGACCAATATTCGTTGTGACTTTTTCTTCAGTATAAAATGGTTTTCTAGTTTCTTTACCTTGGACACAAACTTTACAAATATCTTTATTAAATTTCTTCTAACTTCTTCAAGCTATCTCTATTCAGATGCCCTAACCTTCTGTGCCAAATATCTTTATTAAAACTCTCATTTAATAAGCTAGTATCATTATTGTCTAAAAAATTACAATTTTCATGTGGAAAATCAATATTTAGCAACTGTATTGCAATAAAAACAAAAATTATCTTTAGATAAAACTGCATATTGTTTATCAGTCCTTTTGCTATTAAAAACAACCTTAAAATTCTTTTTTATCAACTTTGCTACAGATAACAGATTGTGTGACATACCTTGTACGATTATAGCATCTATTTTAATTTCTCTACCTTGACAAAATCCCTTAACTGTACCTGCTTTGCTGGCATATAAAACTTGATTATTTTTAGCGGTACCAATTTTGACGGTTTCAATTTCTCGAATATCTGTCATATACTTCTCCATTTCCCCATTACCATATGTTGAGTGCACCCAGAGTCCAAAATAAAACTGTTTACGTTCTTCAAGCCTGGAGTAGCACTTAATGCTATGAATGCAATCTCATCTGCTTTATTTGCACGACTACATTGAGTTTGCTGTTGACGTGGTTGGTCATGACCTCTGTTGTATCCCGAACTATTACCTCTGGTATTTTGGTGAAAATTTTTGTTGTAGCTTCTACGTCCACTGAAATTTCCTCTTGAATACCCTCTTGTTGCATTTTGTCGACACTCTGAAAACCTATGGCCACTTTTACCACATTTATAACAGGCATAAAAGGACATTTCATTGTCAACATTCTGCCCTTGTTTCGCTCTACCTTTCATTTCTTCATCTAAGAGTCTTGACTTTACGAAATCCATCGTGACACCAGTATTCATTGTCTCAATCGCTGTGATTACATATTCATATTCATTATTCAAAGATAAAAGCAAATGGCATACTTTATCTTCTTCCATTTTCGATCCTGCACTTTCGAGGTCTCTAATGAGTGTATCAAATACCATAAAATGATCTTCTATTTTGTCATTTTTTTTTAATTTTAGCGTAAGTAATTTTCTTTTCAGAGTTAGTTTGGTCAACACGCTTTTTCTTTCAAATACATCTTGTAAAGCTTTCATCATATCTTTTGCTGTCTTGGAGTCCTTCACCAAGTCTAAGTGTTTGTCAGTTAAGCATTGAACGATGATGCTCTTCACTTTTGCATCTTTCAATTTGAAATCATTTTTCTCTCGATCTTCTGTAAAGTCAGCTTCCGTATTTATTAGTGCACTAGATATTTGTCTTTCTTCTAGTATGGTTCTCACCCGAAACTTCCAATTATTAAAATTGCTTGAACTTGTCAACTGCGGCATATTTACCACTGTACTACTTGTACTTGCCATATTTGAAGAGCTAGACTTTTCGATCAACTTGAACTTGCTTTATATATTTGTATATTTAATAGCCCATAACCTGTTATAGTTCAATGAGGACTGGTGAAGTTAAATAAACTCAAGACTTGTAAAAAACCATTTATCATTTTATTATCTATCAGCAAGTAATTCAAAAATGACAAAACTATTTTTTTAACATTGACACAACACGACATCTAAAAAAACTGCCAGCTACATTATTTGTGTATTAGTGAAATATCTTAACACCCTTAACGTTCGAGATGCTTATACCATTTTTTGCGCGATCGTATTGAAATAAATTCCGAATAAAATAATTTAAATTTCTTCTAAATGAACGAAATGTCAAAAGTGACATTTATACTTCTCGATCAGTTTAAAATATATTTTTGCGCGATCGATCTTTTTTGTTTATTTACAGCATCGGTTGTCAGGATGGTAGGTTGTGTTTACTGGTTTCTAAGTCTAACACGTCGGTAAGTGATTCACTTACCGTTCAGACGTCGGTAAGTAAATTACTTACCGACGTCTTAGCCCTACATACATTTAAGTGGTCCTAAATAATATAGTACATATTACTTCATTCATTACACGAAAGGAACAAAAAAAATAAGATCTATATTTTTTTAATGAACAGAAACAAACAGAACAATATAAAAAGTAATAAATAGCATGAAAACAATTTCATCAAAATGCAAATTATATTTTAAGCTGATCGAGAGGTATAAATGTCACTTTTGACATTTCGCTCATTTCGATGAAATTTGAATTATATTTTAAACTGATCGAGAAGTACAAATGTCATTTTTGACATTTAGTTCATTCCGAAGAAATTTAAATGATTTTATTCGAAGTTTATTTCAATACGATCGCGCAAAAAATGGTATAAGCATTTCGAACGTTAAGGGTGATACCGGTCTCCATCAAAATTGGAGGCTTCGCTACGCTCAGCCTCCAAACATTGCTGTCGACCGGTAAACAACCCTTACCGTTCTTGATACTTAATATACTATTTGCATTTTGGTGAAATTGTTTATTTATTACTTTTCGACGTCTGAACGGCAAGTAAATCACTTACCGACGTGTTAAACTTAGAAACCAGTAAACACAACCTACCGTCCTGACAACCGATGCTGAAAATAAACAAAAAATATCAATCGCGCAAAAAAAATTATGGAAATAATAGTAAAAATTTATCCGAACAAATTCAAGTAGATCACCAGCACTGCGAATACCAGCTTTGCATAGAATTTTAATCGCATCGGTGGTTCAGTGGTAGAATGCTCGCCTTCCACGCGGGCGGCTCGGGTTCGATTCCCGGCCGAAGCATATGAATCGCTGCTTCGTAAACGAGAGAGAGACTCAGGAGAGAGCACACGCACGCAAGCAAGGCACATAACGAAGCAACGTAACATAACGTAACGTAACGGTCAGATCTTTTGCGTCGCGACCACAGGTCGCTTAAACATAACCTGACGTAAAGAACTAAAGTTCCAGAAAGAAGTATGGAATAAAATGAAAATGAATATTTATAAAACCATTTTTAGACCAATCTTTAGATTTGGATGTGAATAATGGGCACTCACACAGCGGTAAAGAGTCAAATCCAGGCTGTAGAAATGAATTTTCTCAGAAGAGTCAGGGGTGCCATAAAAAGAAACAAAATAAGAAACACAGAAATAAGAAAAGACCTGGAAATAGGACCAATAAATTTTATTGAATAACGACAACTTAGCTGGTGGGGTCATCTCCAAAGAATGCTTGTCAAGCAAGTGCGAGAATCCAAGGTACAAAAAACTATAAAAAAAAGAATGCCGAAGCAAACATGGGATGGAAGTAATAGGAGAAATAATGAAGAAACGAGAGACAACATGGTTAGGGGCCAAGGCTCTATCACATAACAAAAGAGAATGGCCAAATTTGTTAACAATACAGAAGTTAACATATACCCTACATCATTAAATGGTAACAGGGATTTTAATTATATAATATGTACTCTGTGAAATAAAGAATGGAAGAATAAACTTAGTGAAAACTTCAAGGAGTACCTAGTCTGCTAATGCTTATACCTTATTACTAAACTAAAATGTAATTGCATGTCTTGGAAACACAGGTGAACTGTTTGCAGGTAAATTTATTGTAAGATTTTCTGCTACTCATATCCCGTAATCTCTAGACTTGCTTCTCCAGTCTTTGTTTTCAGTGAATTTTATGTCTCATGAATAAAAGCAATAGCATATCCTATAAGGAACAGAAAAAGAGAATCGTCACGAAGAGATGAAGTTTCGACTTTGATCGCACCTTTTTATAAACTTTCTAGCTCGACTACAGCTTGCACGATACTGATTGTTTTACACTGGTTGGGCATTTGCTCTAATATGCTTAACAAATAGCCATCAAAATGAAAAAATCGATATCGCTATCGCACTGTCTTGTACATTTTAGTAATTGGCGACTACTATACTGTATATTTTAATATTTCCCATTATTTATAACTTCAGTTAATATCTTTCTGCATACCAAATTCCATTATTCACTCTTAAATTGAAAACATGCTTGAAAAATTGTGGTACATATCGTATATCTCGATGTATTCCATTATTTATAGTGTCATCTACCTTTTTTTTGTCGGATGTGCTGTTACATTCGCAGTTTTCTGTATAAATCTCTATGCTAAATTCAAAACTTGATTCAGTGCGCCCGAAGCACTTTCCTAATCTAAATCACACCCTCTCGCAACTTGAAAAAAATCTATCATAAGACATTAAAATCATTTATAACAAGAGACGAAGCTAGCAGTCTGTGGAACAGTGCATGCATATGAAATCAATTTATTATACGTACCAAGAAATCTGCTATGTAAACACCATTTGTTAAGCCCCTTCGGGAGCAAGGTCCTTACAAGTAAGAGAGAGATAACCGGATGCATGCTCTGTTCGTATCATGCATCTTTTATGTAAGGCATATTCTCGTGATAGTAACAATTTTACTTAAAGTAGGTACTCTTTTCCGCTATAATATGATGGTTTTTTTCCCTAAAACAAAACTTTTCACTATACGTACATAATTCAGGAACATAAATTAGTTTGTAACGATTTCATTCAAAACATGAAACAAACTGCATATTTTTCAAAAACGATAGGTAGCTAAAATCATACATTTAATGCATTCATAGTTAATGTGCTAAAAACATCTGCTCATTCAGAAGGGATGGTTCACAAAAATTATTCTGGTACAGTTAAAACTGTTGATGAAAGTGGACTTTTTAATAATAAGAGAAATATACCAAAATACCTACATTGGTTTCCCTCAAGAAAACTGGCCAATGACAAAACATTTGACATTCCTTGCATGAGAGCTTCTTGACATGGAGCAATACAATTTGCAAGAAACTGCGACAAGTTCTTGCAACAGTGTAATATTGCAAATTATGAATCTGGATGCTGTTTGAAATCATGAAATTGCAAAATTGAGAAAAGCTTAGAGGAAAAACCAAATTACAATTGATAAAACCCAAGTCATTACAATCAGCAATCAGCTGATAGGTACCATTTGTTTGGAAACAGTTAGCTGGTAACACAGAAGAAACTAGATTTTTTCAAGACCGACCAGAAAATATACACTTTCTGGACAATCTTTCGTCCATAAAATAACGTTTTGCCGATCTAGACCGGAAAATGGACGCTGGGGACCGGCAATAGTTATTTGTATACTAAGGCCGCAAAATGCTTTTTCGCGTTCCG
>CAJUYH010008731.1:0-14920 GCA_910591685.1 Galerucella tenella
TGATTGCAAATTATAATAATATAAGGGTTTTATATCCGTCTAAACACATGTTATTCCTAAAAATTTCCAAGAAGCAGAAATAATTATATTTTAGTTTGGGGGCGAAATTAGCAGCCGGATTATCGAAGTGCCTGGCTACCAAAGGATTAACACAGGTAGCGAGGACCAAATTACCCATCCCCATTAGAATTATCTCCGCTTTTAACTGCGTATTGTTTGTGCCTTCTGATTGTAAGGGGTGGCTCGTTAGCACAGTTTGTGTTTTATTTACAGCTAGTAATTGTGTGGTGTCTGCTCCCCATTTATGATTTGCTAACACTTTAAGACTGTTCATATTTTGCATGCACGTTTTTATTTAATTTTCATTCAATATGATAGGTTGCATATTATGTTCATCACAATTATACTTTTATCTGATATACTCGTAAGTAATATAAGTATGTAACTATTATTAAATGCATTAAAAGCATTTCTTACAATGTGTTCACCTTAACCTCAAATGAACTTTTATTAATATAAGTATTACACTGTGCATAAATAATAAACTAAACCAAATAAAAAACAGACTTGTTTTTATTATATAACAATTTTATTAGTAGTAACCTTGACATTGACTTCATTGTATGCTACTACTGTGCAAGCTAATGTAATTCTTTCAAGTATAAGAGCACAATTTAGATAGGGCGAATGAGCTTGCTGAAGGAAAAACACGATTGCTTCAACGTTTGACAGACTTACGATCTTTTTTTTTGTTTCGAAACTTGGATATAATTAGATTATGAATCGATATACACCTAAGGGACTTGACAAGGTTTGCTCTTTAAAAATGTTACTTGGCTTTTATGAGAGTTTGTCAGATGGTACACATTTTTCAGGAGAGATGTTTTAATATTTGAAGTACTATCGCTAAATAGTGTGAATTATTTCATTGTATTAAACATATATTCAAAATAATACATCAAATTGAGGCATATACTGGAAAATTTCAACTTTCCATTTATATTTGTTTATGCAAAAGCCTACTTTGGATAGTATAATCACTTTCTACGAAATCCTGGTTATCCCAGGGGATTTTGTCCTTTTTTAACAGCCAAAATCTCGGAGCTCAGGAACGATAGAGAGGTGCAATTTTAGTCACCACCTTTTAAGGGTGATATCTCGGAATCTCGGAAAGGGGTGGGCTGAGGAAAATTTGTTATAGCAAAGACCCATCTCAATTTCATACAAGCAATCACCTGAATTTTGTCGCATACATTTTGAAACACCCTTTATATTTTTATTCTATCTGAAAGTTGAAAAAGAAAATCAGGTTATTTCAGTTTAAATAATATTAAGACGTCTGACATTATCCGTTTTAAGTAAAAACAATTGCAAAATTTTCCTGCTAACTAATACCCATGCTCAAAAAAAGTATACCGAATGTTTTTGAAAGAAGCACATTTTTCGTGGAATTTACATAATTTTCAATATAAACTTTTCTTACAGCTTAAATTCGACAAGCCCTGCATTAGCTAACACCGGCGCAATCTTGGAAATGAAACATCTATGGGACGAATTCCATAGTTTAGGAACGGAAATGATTGTTACGAAAGCTGGTAGAAGAATGTTTCCAACGTTCCAAGTCAAATTGTGCGGACTTGACTTACATTCGGAATATATGTTAATGATGGATTTTGTTCCTGTAGATGATAAGAGATACCGGTACGCTTTTCACAGGTTAGTTGAAATTACTGCATATTTTATTTTATATCTTCGCTATTATCTTTTTCTTAATACACCAATACTGTCTGACTCTCTTTCTTGTTTTATCCCAATAGCTTTTCCTCCCAGATTTTCTATATTTCTCCTACTCTTTTCATACTTTCTTAAGACACATTTAGACTACGCGAATCTAACCATAGAGACACTACAGATAAAGGCAACAAGCCATAGGCCACTGTGTAAGTGGGAATGTTCCTCTTAACTCAGATAAGAGAGGAAGAGACAGATGATCAGAGCCTTATCTGTCGTTGTCTGTATCTATAGCATGCACGTCATTAGAGAAAGTCTACAAGAACCTTCGAATTTCTATCTCTCTCTTACAGGCTGCCAGGTTCCGAGCTGGCTTCTTGCCTTCTTTTTATTTCTATACTGTTTATTTTTGCATTAAAATTCAATTCCTCCTGCCTTCCTCGGACCTGAAAGATCATTTAGCAAATAAAGTCAGTTTGGTTAACAAACAAACTGAAGTGAAGTTCTCATTAGAAGAATACGCCCAGGCAAACACATGGGGGAAGAAATTCATAATAGAACCATCAGAATAAGTAGCGAAAGAACTGCTCTCAATGAACCGGATCAAAAACGCACCATAACGGGGCTTTTTACTAGACTCTTTCCCACAAAGGAGCACCTGAACAAAATAGGGCTGTATAACGGAGATGCAAAAGGCCACCGAAACCGCTCTGCATATATTATGCAAGTGTGAGACGCTGGATCACAGGAGGCAGAAACTGTATGGTAGACCCCAAATGACTCCAGAAGACTTCTACCACCAACCAGCAAAGAACCTGTATGAGCTAATACAGGAATGGATTGGCTGAATAGGGTGTAGTCAGAACACTAGGAGCATCCACAATAAGCCCAGGAGACTGAGGTGGTGCCGGCGAAGGAAAAGCTCCTTTAAAAAAAACCCATTCCCCTTAAACTTGAGCCTTACCAAACCTAATGTCCTGGAAATTTTCTTCCTTTATTGAATGCATCATCTAGTTATTCAATATAAATAAAAAATAGTAAAGGTTTTTTATTGTTTCCAGTTCAAGCTGGGTGATTGCAGGTAAAGCTGATCCTGTATCACCTCCTCGGATACACGTGCATCCTGATAGTCCTGCAACTGGTGCGCAATGGATGAAACAAACCGTATCATTTGATAAACTCAAATTAACAAACAATCAACTGGACGACAACGGACATGTGAGAAATATTTTTATTATGAATATTATTATTATGAAGTTTAATTTCTCTATTATTCCCGTTTGTAATTATCAATGATTTAGTACAAGTTTTAGTCAATTTTTTAGGATCCTAAACTTAAATTTAGGTTGTGATTATGCGCACTGAGCAGTATGATTTTAGTAACCTGTCATTTTTCAGATTTTAGCAAAGAATTTGATTGTTTTAATTTAAATAGGTATCAGACAACAATGGACACAGAATTTTTATTGTTAGCAGCAGCAACTCTTATTAATATAGTAGTAGTTAGGAATTATATAAGAAAAAGAAGCCATCATATGCTTATTTTTATATTGAGAACTTGTAAAGGCAAGGTTTTTTTTATATAGTTCAATAAGTCGAAGTACTTGATCATGAGACCACGACATTTTTGATATTTAAAATAACTCAAACGAAAAACTTTCACATACACAACATTCTCACCCCTCAATAAACGATATAATATTTAATCTTTGAATAAACGATGGTTATGTACCAGAACCAGTGTCACCACCATCATGAAAAATAAAAAAATCAATAACCTTAAAATAAAGTTTACCTTATATGTTTGCCCCAAGTTGTCATTTAATTGATAGAAAATAGGACTGGTCCTATAAATACTTTCTATCAATTAAAATTGAACAAAAATAGGACAAGATTCGTCAATTTTAAAATTGACTGAAAAATTGATGATAAATGTGTATGTATCTATCATTTATTTAGGATCTCAAGAAATTGACTATAACTTGTACTAAATCATTGATAATTACAAACGGGCATAAGTGGTTAATAAGTATTTCTATTATTAACCTAGGTCAATAATAGACAAATTTAAATATTTGGAGAATTCAGGGATAGTAGTTCAACAAAAACTTGTGCAACATAATTTTGTATACCCAGGAGATTGTCTTCAACATATTTTCTGCTTGAAATTACCCATCAAGATAAAATTATTTGAATAAAAATGTAATTAGTTCAAAATTCGCGCTCAACGAAAAATGACTGATGAAATAACGAGTACGTTCATAATATATCGAAAACTGACAGTGTACTTGTCAGACAGACGATGGGGTAAACGGTTCTCATGGTGCGTTTGTGGATTATTTTCAAATTTTGTCTTAAATTTGGCTAGTAGTGGAAAATATTGTATATACACCATGGAGGAGAAGACATTTATAAGCCTCGCACCTTATTCCGCTCGGGGCAAAGCCTCTCGCTAAATAATTTTGGTGCTCGGTCAATAATAATAGTCTTCCTCACCTTGGTGTATAATATACTATTAATAACTACACAACTTGATAAAGATGAATTAATTACTCTTATTTTATGAAATAATAATAGTTTCTGAAAACTCATTACCTACTTATTGGATTTGAACGTAATATTTGAGAAAATATATTCAGAGCAGTCCGCATTACAAATACGCCCCTTCTTGTGAATTAAGCAAGCCTGGAATGTTTCCTTTAATAAAGACCAATAATTTTCTTTGTGTTCTGTGGACATTATGTGATAATCATATCATGAAAAAAGTATTCTTAAAAGGTACTATTATTTTCCAGATTATTCTAAATTCGATGCACAGGTATCAACCAAGATTCCACATAGTTTATTTACCTCCAAAAAATGCTTCTTCTTCTGACGAAAACTGCACAGAAAATTTCAAGACATTCGTTTTCCCAGAAACGTCGTTTACAGCTGTGACTGCTTATCAAAATCATAGGGTAAGATCATAATTAGTCAACTTTTTTGGGAAGCTGTAAAAAATGTTACAAAACTTAATATACAGATTGTAAAAAGGACAATTTTAGAAAAACTACTTGGAAGAGAGAGAAGAATAATTTTGCGTAGTCAGCGATGGGCGTGTGTTCAGTGCCCCCCATTTTAATCGCTTTTGCCAAATGTACTTATATATAAAAGTTTTTCCCAATTTTTGTTGGCAACAAAGTTAAGTACCAATAATTGTTAAATCGAAAGCAGTGTAGAGATTTTATTTATTGTAGATTGTAATTTGTCCAAATTTTTTCTTGAACTATATTATTTTATTCTTATTTGTGTTGATCTCAATTATTTTAAAAGTCAATAATTACCAATCTCGATTTTCTCCCACTAGATACTGCGTTATCCCGTGTTAAAAGTCAAATGCAAAATAAGTTATTTATTCCTTAGAAAGTACCTACCAAATATTCTAAGCTTGCAACGCTGCTTCCATATCAGATTGGTAGCTGGAACTGAACACACGCCCAACGCCGTCTGCGAACAATTATTCTTCTCTTTATTTCAATTAGTTTTGCTCATATTTTCATTGTCGTACTTGTGTAAATCGTATGGCTCGAATAGACTTTTCGCGATCTGTATGTAGTTTCTAGAATGTATTCCTAACTTCTGTTGAATATGATTTTTCTGCTTTCAGATAACTCAGTTAAAAATAGCAAGTAATCCATTTGCTAAGGGCTTCCGAGATTGTGATCCAGATGACAGGTGAGTTTGTTCATTGTATTCAGTTATATTTTATATATTTTTGAATTAAACTACAGACAAAGTGAAGTTTCAAATAATGACAATATATTGGTTTATTGCTTATAAAAGATACTAGAAAATGTAATATGGAAATTCAACCCCGAATATCTCATAAACCGTTAAAGATGAAACGGAAAACCAACATTTAGCGAGAGTGTTTAGGAAGTGACGTTATCCAGAATAAAGAAACACTTCTTTTCCGAGCCGTTTTTTTTTTCTATATAAAAGCTATAAATATAAAATGGAAGTAACATGTCAAAGAAAAACTGTGCAGTGTAGATATATTTATTTAAAAATCATGCTCTACTGAAATGTTTATTGGTTCAATACCAAAAATAAATCGGACGCGATGCCTTAAGAAATGTTTCAAAATTAAAAAGTCGAGCCAAATCAAAATAAATACTTCATAATAATCTTAATCGGAGAAGAGTGTTTCTTAAATTCAAAGATTTATTACCAAGCAAAATATTTGCGATTGGAATTTATTTCGATCAACGGAAAACGATTTGTTGTGGCAAATGAAGACACTGTGATTGAATATAAATTAAAGACATCATAAGTGAAGCCATTTTAGATATGAAAACAGACTATATGGCCACTAAACTTCTCCCAAGCCCTAAATATGAGGTAGTAATACCTCACAGAAAGGACTGGCAAGACCCAAGCAGACTGAAATTTCCCCGAGGAGAGACCTGGTACACAGACGGATCACAGACAGGGGAAGGAACAGGAGCAGGAGTGTACAGTGAAAAGAGAAACACAAAAGGCTCTTTCTCACTAGGCAAACATACCTCTGTATTTCAGGCAGAGATCTATGCCATCCTAGAATGTGTCAGAATTAACAAATATAGGACTGACACTCATAGGATAAACATACTAACTGATAGCCAGGCAGCCCTTGCGGCTTTAAATAGCCGCAAGGTAACATCCAGGCTAGTAGAAGAATGTCAGAAAGAACTAAATGAACTGGCAGACCACATTAAAGTAAGATTGGTGTGGGTGCCGGGACATAATGGTATTTCTGGAAATGAACAAGCTGATGAACTCGCAAAAAGAGGTTCAGCAACAGCATATGTTGGACCAGTACCAGCTCTTGGGACCACAAAAAAGGTAGTCCGAGCGCAAATACAAAAATGGGTACAAAGCCAACATAGACTTCATTGGAGGAACACTCCGAAACAGGTACACAGCAAAACCTTCATAGGTGACACATGTGCAAAGCGGGCCAAAGAACTACTGAATATCAGCAGGAATAAGCTAAGAATTATTGCAGGTTATCTAACGGGTCATACCCCGTTAAAAGATCACCTGCATAAAATAGGGTTATATAACGGGGACCTCAGCTGCAGACTATGTGGCATGGAGAACGAGACCGTGACCCATATCTTGTCTGACTGTGAGGCATTGCACTCGAGGAGACGGGCAATCTTCGGAGAGGCCAATGTGCCACCTGAAGTATATGGCACACATCCAATGGACCTATACCGTCTACTCGAAGGTACGGGGATAACTGGATGGGTGGACTAAATATGGGAGCAGAGTACAATAAGCCAATAGGCTGCAGTGCTCCCGGCATCTGAACGGCTCCCAAAATGGAAAAAAAAAATAGATAGAATATAAATTAATTATTATCAGCACGAAATAGGAAGAACAAAAGTACCTTGTGTCACAAGGTACTTGTGAAGATCAGTACCCAATTCACAAGGCTTGTGAATTGGGTACTGATCTTCTAGGCCAGTCGGTAGGAGTCATTTTAGACCAAAAGTAATTAGCAATACGGCTGATTTTTTTTATAAGTACCTTAAAGTACCTATGTAGATTAAAAAAAAATTTACCAGTCTATCAATTTCCCAAATTGAAAAAAAAATTAGAAAACTTTTTTTTTCGAAATTCCTCAATATTTCGCGCCTTTTTCGCATATAATACAAAAAATATTGAATCCAAAAATGTATATAAATTAATTAATTTTGAGCTATATATTCTTGATCTTAGAAGTTTTTCCAACATTTTTACGCAAACCCTATTAAAATTAATTCAGTTTTATTAAAGTTAAAGTACTTAATATACAGTGTGGAAACCACTTATGGAATAAAATTGTTTATGTCATTATTTTAGAAAATTATAAAAAATGCCGAGACACATCAACTTTTGAATTGAGTTGTGCGTTATGTAAACATAAATTTAAATGTACAGGGTGATTCACGCAAGTATGCCGTAGTCGGTGTTGTTTTTTTTAATGAAACACCCTGTATATTTGCATATTTTTGAAATCCTCTTAATGAACCGATTCCAACAAACTAAATATTGTATGGTCCATTATGAATTATACAGGGTGAAATTTTTATTTTTACAGTTATTAAACACATACATAACATATCTGATGTATTTGATTTTAATACATTAAAATAAATGCTCAAAATGTTCTCCACCTAGTTGTTGGCAATAGCACAGTCTCCTATAGAACTCCTCCTTAACTTTGTTTAAAGTTTGAGGTGAAATATTCCGTATTCCTTTAGTTATCCTGTCTTTGAGGTCTACAATGCTGGTTGGTTGTGTTGCATATACTTTGTTCTTGAGATAACCTCACAGAAAAAATCTAACGGCGTAAGGTCTGGCGATCTAGCTGGCCACTCAAATAGTACCTCTTCGTCCAATCCATTCATTGGGGGAGATTTCATCTAAATAAGTTCTTACCATTAAAGCATAATGGGGTGTTGCCCCGTCTTGCTGGAACCAAACATTTTCATTCGGTAAGCTAGGATCTATTGCGTTGGGATATAAGTTTGCCAACGCAGGAATAACTTCATTTCTAAGCATATTTAAATATTTTTCAGCTGTCAAATTTCCATCTATAAATATAGAACCAATAATATGGTTGCCTATGATACCGGCCCAAACGTTCACATTTTGAGGGTACTTAGTATGTGTCTCACGCATCCAATTAGGATTCTCTGCTGACCAATATCTACAGTTCTGTCGGTTTACCTCTCCATTCAATGTGAATGTTGATTCGTCAGGAAAAAGAATGGTACCAAGAGCTATCTCATATCTGTCCAGCTTATTCATCAATCTTTTGCAGAAATCCATTCTACGATCTGGATCGTCTTCTGTTAACTCCTGCACAAAAGTTAATTTGTAGGGATGAAGTTTTTCTTTATGAAGACATCTTAGAACAGTTGTATGACTAACATTATTTTCACGGGCAATTTGACGTGTACTTGAAGTTGGATTCTCTTCGACACTTAACAAAATATCCACTTTCACATCATCTTCAACGAAGTGTGGTTTTCTTTCCAATGGTTTGACATGTCCAAGTTCTCTGAATTGTGCATGAGTTTTAGACACAGTACTTTGTGAAATATTAGGCAATTCGGGATACCTGTGATTAAATAAGTTTGCCACTTCAACTTGACTTCTGCAGTTATCCCCGTACCCGATCATCATTAAAATCTCAATTCGGTGAGTCTCAGTTAAATATTTCATTGTTATGTCGACAAGGAAAGAATGTTTGACAAAGATTTTACTTTTTCAGTATGAACTGTCAACACATCAGCAACTGACAGAATAGAAAACAATCCACATTATTTACCGATATTGTCTAATTATTGGCGTTTTTTGGCAATTTTTAGGTATTTATGATAAAATTCATGGGCGTTGCAGGTTTTGTTTAATATACAAATACGTCTAATAATTGGTTAGTTTAGATTTTTGATGAATCCATATTTAGCCAATTTAAAAGAGTACCAATATTTCAAGTGTAATAAATTATTAATTTTAAAATTTCACCCTGTATAATTCATAATTGACCATTAAATAAAAAAATAAAAATAAAAAAAAACAACACCGACTATGGCATAATTGCGTGAATCACCCTGTACATTTAAATTTATGTTTACTTAACGCACAACTCAATTCAAAAGTTTATCGGCATTTTTTATAATTTTCTAAAATAATGACATAAAGAATTTTATTCCATAAGTGGTTTTCACACTGGATATATTTCCTTGTAAATTCAAGATTCCTAAATTTTACAAGATAATGAAAAGTGCCGTATTTCGTAATTAGGAAACATTAATTATCCGTGAATTTTATTTATGGAACAGTTTCCATCCTTCGAAAAATTGCTTCAATGCCTCCTTATTATATAATTTTTTTTTATTGAGATACTTGGTTTTTGATTAGAAAATATAAGTATATGAGTAATTTGCTGAAAATGATTATGTGGTATGACGAAAAAAATGCCATCTTAAAACTGACACTTCCCTTTTCAAAAACGCCCTTTTACAATTATTTATAATATAACATCATAACTGTACAATAGTTTATAATGTATTCCGAAGCGCTTAATAAAATAGAGTCGCGGGGGTGAGGAGCACATGAACGTAAGCATTTTCCTCATCTATATAGTTTACAAAATCAATAAAATCATCCATCATACTAATTTCCTTGAAAAATGTGACAAATAAACACAGACAAATAACAACCAAACAAAATTTTGATCTCGTAAAATGACAGTGTAAGGTACAAACGTGGTTTTTATAGGTTAGTAGAAATCTTCAATCGAGGGAGCTGGAATCTGAACTCATATTTTACTCAAGTTACACTCAACTCAACCTCACTTTTCGCCTGTTAAGTGCATACAATAAGAATGAGTGAAGTATGAGTGACCCTCAAGTGTCGATTATGAATTCCTCCCTTTGGGCACTCTGAACGCACGAGAGTCCCGTCACTTCTAAAACTGCTAATTTAATGAGAACTGTTACGCCGCTGATAACTGCAGACCAATGTTTTACGACGTATATCCTAAGTTAGTCCAGTTTTGGTTTTTACAAACTATCTTGCTATGTATTTGTAGGTGTGTTGAGTTTTTGTAGTTGGTTTTTATTGTTCAGAGTGGAGCTTTTATTTTAAGAGACAACGTCAAGAAAATATATAGGGAAAGAAAGTTATGTAAGGTGCACCCGATAAGCTTTATTTTTATAACTTTCCAGGTAAAACTATCAAATGACTGTATTATAAATAATAATTTGAACATTTCCTAAAATTCAATTAGTAAAAACTAACTCAAAGCCTTTTTCTATTGAATATTTAAACAAAAAACTAGCCCTCTTTAATGAACGCATTATCTGTAAATATTTTTAAAACACCTACCGATCTTATTTGTTCTAAAATTCCGATAAAACTTTGAGAATTCCCATTCATTTTGTAAACAACAGTTTAAGGATACGATACAAATGAGAAAGTACCTGAAAAAAAATCCGTTGGTAAATGTGTGTTCGGTATGGGATCATTTGTAAAGGGAGACAGCCAGATTCTAAGATGAATGTGGTTAAATACTTTGCGGCTATTAATCCAACGGCTTGGCAGCTACCAAAATAAACATGAGAGCGCATACAAATGACAAATCTAACCGATACTCGGATATTTTTCGAACGAAACATGCAGCAGGGAGTGGCTGTATTAATTAGTTCAATACATCAAACAATGTTTAACGGTCAAAGTATAATTTGCAACTAATTTTTACATAAATAAGGGAAATGGGTATTTGGAAGCTATTTTCAGAGCTCGGACTTCTTTTGAAGGTTATAATTTTGACTTAAAACTGTTTCCTATTTGGTGTTATTTGTTGTTTTTGATTTCCGCTGCTAAAAAATGAACCATCGAACTAAGTTTAAGATGCGCGGTATTGTTAAGCCGGTGCAGCCCACAGAACTTAAACTCGCCTAAGATTATAAATCTGTTTTAGTTAAATCACGTTAACTACTATGCTAGTGCAGCGACTCCTAAATTAAAAAAAGTACAGTCAGTTATAAAAAAAATGATTTACTTCTTATTTTCCTATAAATTCGGCTATTAACTACCTCTGGCCGCAATTATATAAGAAAACCTATAGATTAACTTTTTAGAGCTCTGCCCAATTTTCATCAACGTTCCAAGTAGTTCATATAAATATATCTGTACATATCTCAATATATATAAATTACGTGTCACATGTTTGTCCGCGATGGACTCTTAAACTACTTAACAGATTTAAATCAAATTTATACACCGTGTTCAGTTTGATCCAACTTGAAAGATAGGATAGCTTACATTTCAATTTATGATCGCAATATTATTATATTGCAAATTATTTGTCGACATCTGTTGACTGGATTGAGTAAGTATTCAATAGATTGCGCTATGTCAAACTTCCAAACGTTTTATGTAAGCTACAATTTAATAGCATAACCACCACATGTTGATGAGGCTAAAGTAGCCGGCTACGTGTTACTTAGACTGAAGAAATTAAATTCATATTATAGTGAATATAATACAGTGAAATTATTCCTGCTTTTTAATTTATTGGTTCTTCGTTGTTCAAAACTCTAATTAAACTATATACATGTTAGTATTATCACATAGTTATATTATTATATATATAGTAGAAAAAGTAGTAAAAAATCAGTCATGAAGATCGCCATGTTTTTTTAGAAATGGCATCTATGTAAAAAACCATGGGGGAATAGCTCTTGCGATTAGGTCGAATATTTCCCTCATGTGTAAAAAATCCCATGAGAGAAATGCAATTATCTATTGATTACAGCGGTAACTGCACTGTAGAAACCGAAAGAGCACTGCGATGATTGCATTGTTTACGTATCCACGGTAATCCCATTGTGAATCCATGATAATTAAAAATAAAATCAGTTTGACAAGTCAAAAAATATTTTTAAAAATGTCTCGTTTCGGATGTGATTCATTTGGAATTATAGACAATACGTGTGGCAACAGTTTATGAGGTTTTGTGCTAAAAAAATATACATTGGATGGAACAACAAAAATCAAATAGTTATGAAAAAATCGTATTTTTGGGTTTTTTTATTTTGTTAGTACCTAACAGTATGTTTTAAAATAGATATTTTGTATTAAAAAAAATAGGAATTTAATATTTAAACCAATATTTGTATTCGGGAAATATTCCCCTGAATTACACTCGTGCCTCAAAAAAGGTAGAACGTGTCGCGGGACACACGGTAGGAACTTTAGATCCTTTTAAGCAATGATTAAAACTTTTAAATAAATAAATAAATACACATATTAATATGAGAATTTATTTTACTCTGGATGAAACTTCATTTAACAAAAATATACAGTAGTATTAATTATAAAAATCATTATCATTAAGTTGATTAGCACAAATTACATATTAAGTATTCTATTAACTGTAATTAATAATACAATGTAAGCTGACAATCAACATTTTGCGCCAAGAGACTAGCTCTGGGACTAAGAAGAGAGCGCGAGAGCCCACGCGCTCAAAGTACATAGCGTAACAATGTAACGTAACGGTCAGATCTTTTGCGTCGCGATCTCCCTCGCTCCAAGTAACGTAACGGTCAGACCAACCTAACATAAAGAACTAAAGTTCTAAAATCTTATCATTAGGTTGATTGGCACAAAGTACATATTAAGTATTCAAATCTAGTCAGTGCATTCGATCATTGAAATAATAGGTCTATGATAACTGAAATATGAGATGTACTTTCCATAATATTCACTTTGCACTTATGTTATATTATACACTCTATACACTTTCACTAATTTCTAAAAATTATATAATTTAATTCATATTCAAGTTAGAAAACTATTAACTGTAATTAATAATACCTACAATGTATGCTGACAATCAACATTTTGCGCCGAGAAACTAGCTCTGAGACTGAGAGAGAGCGCGACGGCCAACGCGCTCAAGGCACATAACGTAACGGTCAGATCTTTTGCGTCGCGATCCCTCTCGCTCCAAGAAACGTAACGGACGGATTTTCCGCTCGCTCCAACCTAACATAAGGAACTTAAGTTCCAATAACAAGATAATTTTGAATTCAATCGTGTTGTCTTGGAAAAACTATATTCGGTCATATTCATATTTAACAAAATATGAATATGACCTCATGCAGTTTCTAGATCATACGCTGTCATGCAAAATTATCGGTAATTTTGATGCACTTGTGCAATTATTTCCGATAATAATGTTAGATGTTTTATTTAAAATTGGCAAGTTGCCAAGACGTTTGCAGTGAACATCTCGAACATCCACTTCTTTGACATAGTTCTTTTTAGTGTTCTCAATTTATTAAGTATTGCATTACATTTTTTTCTAACATGCAAAACGATCAAATTTTTAAATAGAGAATAAAAAGTCCTTTCAAACGTTATAATATCACAAGCCTACACTCGTTTAAAAAATTGGGGGTTGAAGGTAGGGATCGTATTTTCACGTTGAAGAATGTCAATTTGTATTTCAAATTTGACTTGTGTTTGAAAAAAACAAATAAATATTGTCTTCAATCATTAGATAATATTGAAGAAGCTGCACTTTTGGAGGTGGCTAATATTTTTTTACCTGCAACAAGGCATACTCTCCCCATTTTGTGTTCTTTCCCTTCCACTACGGCTACTGTTGAACAATCTCTCAGTACCCTTCGAAGGGTATAACAGACCTGACTGAGGAGTGCCATGGGGGGTACAGATTGACTGGGTTGAGTTAGATGAGCTTCCATCGTAATTTTTTTAAGGAAAACCAGGACTGGATTTAAACGACAGTTTTTTATAAATCCAAGAAAAAATGATAATGGTATAAGACTTGTAGTTAGAATATATTTTTTCCTCAATAATTGTGATAATTTAATTGATAAAGCACTGCTACACAAAATTTTCCTATAATTTGGTTTTATTTACGTTTTTCGTGACAAAATATTACTACCAAGGCTTGCCCCTCCCCACTATTTTTGATCCTGGGTGTATGTCCTTGATTATTCTTTTCGTATCATTTTCAACCAATCAGAACGATCAATTTAGTTAAGTTACCTCGAACAATTTCGTTAATACCTGATTATACATAGAGTAGCTCTACCAATCGAAAATTTTACAATACTTTTTTGCGCGATCCATCTTTTTTGTTTATTTACAGCATCGGTTGTCAGGTCAGTAGGTTGTGTTTACTGGTTTCTAAGTCTAACACGTCGGTAAGTGATTTACTTACCGTTCAGACGTCGGTAAGTAAACTACGTCTTAGCCCTACATACATTTAAGTGGTCCTAAATAATATATTACTTCATTCATTACACAAAAGGAACAAAAAAAATAAGAAGATAGATATTTTTTAATGAACAGAATCGAACAGAGCAATATAAAAAGTAATAAATAGCATGAAAACAATTTCACCAAAATGCAAATTATATTTTAAACTGATCGAGAAGTATAAATGTCACTTTTGAAATTTCGTTCATTTCGAAGAAATTTAAATTATTTTATTCGAAATTCGAATATTTCAATACGATCGCGCAAAAAATGGTATAAGCATTTCGAACGTTAAGGGTAATATCGGTCTCCAGCAAAATTGGAGGCTCCGCTACGCTCAGCCTCCAAACATTGCTGTCGACCGGTAAACAACCCT
>CAJUYH010008732.1:0-14918 GCA_910591685.1 Galerucella tenella
ATAATTAGTGTCACTGTCCCATTCTGACCTAGGCAGAACGATTACTTTGGTGATGGGACGAATGTACACTCCAGATTTTGTAAAAAGTTGGACAGAGCGTACTTTGCCATCCTTGCCTTCGAAAACTTGGGTTATTCGAGCCAAGGGCCATTTCATGGGGGGAGAATCATCGTCCTTGAGAAGAACTAGATCGTTAAGTTGGATATTAGGTTGAGGGTGCATCCATTTGGGGCGATTTTGTAGGCGATTGAGGTAGTCAGTTGACCTACGTTTCCAGAAATTTTGTTGAGCTTGAGTGCAAATTTGCCAATGTTTGAGACGATTCTCGGGCTTATGAGTAATGTCTACTTAAGGGTATGACAACAAGGGAGAATGTACCTGAAAGTGACCGGGGGTCAATGGTTGAAGATCAGTAGGACAGTCAGACATTGGGAATAGTGGGCGGGAATTTAAGATCGACTCTATTTGTGTGAGAATGGTGTAGAATTGCTCAAACGTGCAAGTTGAGTTTCCTAAGATTTTTGTTAAGTGAGATTTGGTGCTTTTGATGGCAGCCTCCCAGCGACCGCCCCAATGGGGGGAACGCGGGGGAATAAATTTCCATGATATATAAGATTCTGATAAAAAGTTTTGGAGATCGTTGAAATGCTTCCGTAGAAAGAGATGAACATCATTTAGGTAGTTTTTTGCTCCCACGAAATTGGTAGCGTTATCGCTGAAGATGACAGACGGGAGTCCTCGACGGGCAATAAACCGTTTCAAAGATGCTAGAAATGCTTCAGTTGATAGATCCGATACCACTTCTAGGTGTACAGCTTTAGTACTAAAACATACGAACAAGGCTATATATCCTTTTTGAATAGGGGCTTTCCTTAGCTTGGAAGATTTTATAGAAAAGGGGCCTCCAAAGTCGATCCCCGTATGGGTAAATGGACGGGAGGGACTAATTCGAGATTTGGGAAGGTTAGCCATGAGTTGGCTGGATGAGATTGCATTGAATCGGAAACAGGTGGTGCATTTGTGGGTAATTTTCTTTAAAGTTCGAAGACCATCAAGGGGCCAATACTTCTGTCTAAGGCTATTTAGTACAGTGTGAGGACCTGCGTGTCCTAATCTTTTATGCTCGAATTCTAAAATAAGAGTAGTAAAATGATTTTTGGAGGGAAGGAGAATGGGGTGTTTTTGGTCGAAGGGTAACTCTGATTGGGATAGTCGGCCGCCGACTCTCAACAGTTGAGAGTGGTCTAGAAATGGGGACAGAGAGCAGATTTGTTTATTTTTTATTTTTTCGCTTTTCCTAAGAGCTTTTATGTCATCTTTGAAGGAAGTTGCTTGGACTACATTCAGTAAAAACACGTGAGCTTTAATTGTCAGTTTCCGTTGGACTTATAGGGCCAGAAAGTTTGTTAATGAATTTGAGATTATTTATGAATCGGAACACGTACGCTAACGACCTTTGCAATTTGTTTAATTTGGAGAATCGTAAAATGAAGGTTTCCCACTCATTTTGGGGCGTCGTTGCTGAGAGAGATGCAACTTTTCGTTCCTCAGGGGGATTGGAAAGAAGATTGAATGAATCGTACTGGGACCAATTAGATACCGGCATTGCTAGAAATTCAGGGCCATGTAACCACAGTTGATGAGATTCGGAAGGGAATTTTCCTCGAGATAACATGTCTGCGGGGTTGGACTTGGAAGAAATATGTCTCCAAGTGGTGGTCTGAGTATCACTCTGGATTACAGCCACACGATTGCTCACGAAGGTTGCCCACTTAGAAGGGGGTCCCCTTAACCAAGATAAAGCGACTTGGGAGTCAGACCACAGTGTAGTGGAGCTGATTGACAGATTGGGAGATAAGGTTGCTTGAATTCTTTTGAATAATTGAGCCAATAATACCATGGCACACAATTCAAGTTTAGGGATCGTGAGGGGTTTCTTTAAGGGAGAGACCCGAGATTTGGCTGCTATTAGCCGCGAGGAGATGGAGTTATCCTTATATGTGGTGCGTAGGTAGATACAACATCCATAAGCGGAATTGCTGGCGTCACAAAATCCGTGCAATTCAAACATTGCCACTGGTTTGTCAGAAACTAGACATCGTAGAACCGTAAAAGATGAGAGTTGAGCTATACTTTCTTTGAATTTATTCCATTCATTCAAGATAACGGGGTCTGAGATTGGATGATCCCAGTCGAGGCCTTTTGCCCACAACTGTTGCATGATCAATTTTCCACTGACAATGACAGGGTTCACTAAGCCTAGGGGGTCGTAGCATTGCGCCACTAAAGATAGAATGTTGCGTTTTGTGATTACAGGCACCTCAAGGGAGGAAGGGATTGAGATTTGAAATATGTCTGGAGTAGGATTCCAAATCAGCCCTAGCACCTTGCAAGATGCTTCTTCAAAGTTTAACTCTTTCGTTTCTGAATAGCAATTGGATTCGGAGTGAACAAAATTGGACGAATTTGACCTCATTTTGTGTAGATCAAAATGGGCCGGGGATAAGATAGAGATCAATGATTGATGTAACTGGCTCAATTCATCTTCGGAATTGGCTCCTGACAATATGTCATCTACATATGTCTGATTTAAAATGGTTTTTTGGGCTAGGGGAAATTGAGGATTTTGATGAGCGATTTCACTGAGGACTCGACAGGCCAAGTATGGTGCACTTTTTTGGCCAAAAGAAACGGTTGACAGTTCGATACATTTAAATTCTTCATGAGGATGATCTCTCCATAACACATTTTGGAGAAACCGAAACTTGGGGTTCATGGAAACCTGTCTGTACATTTTCGTGATGTCGGCCGTGAAGGCGAAAAGGAAAGTTCTAAATCGGGTAAGGGTGTCAAAGAGTTCGGGCTGGACTATTGGCCCTCGCAAGGTAATGTCATTCAGTGATACAGATGTACTTGTTTTGGCTGAGAAATCGAACACTACACGCATTTTGGTGCTAACGCTCTGCTCGCGTATAACACATAGATGTGGGACAAAATATTTGTTTTCAGATAGAGAGTTTTGTAAAGATAACGGAACAACTCGTCCGTGATTTAGTTGGAGGTATTCATCCAGCACTGCCTTGTATTCGACTTTGAGTGTCGGATTTTTGGACAGTTTATTTTCTAGAGAAATGAAACGACGTTTTGCTTGAAGAAAAGAATCTCCAAGCTCAGCTTGTGCTGACGGATGAGTGAGTGGGAGGTCGACTTGATATCTTCCGTCAGGAAGTCGAATTGTGGTGTTTTTGAAGATGTTCTCGGCAATGTCGTCCTGCTCAGAGGACTTGGATTGGGTAGAGCAGCTCTCCTGCTCGATGAATTTTTCTAATATTGTTTCCAGCGTATTTTCAGATTAGCATATTCAGCATATTCATATTTCAGCATATTTTCAGATTATCAGATTTCAGATAAGATTGCACCTTTTGTTGTTATTAATACATTGCGGAGGTACTACTCCGGACAAGATCCAACCCAAGTGGGTATGGACTAAAGAGGGAAAACCCTTGCCTAGGGACTGTAGGCCTGGTTGCAAAAGGTCATAATAAATGTCGGCACCTAACAACAGAGAAATTTCTCCAGGGTGATCGAAATCTTCGTCGGCCAATTGGCTTTGAAGGTGAATGGGGATTTTAAGTTTCCTTGTGTCGATTGATACTTGCGGTAACATGGATGTGATTTGAGGTACTACAGCACAGGTTAATTCGAAACTTTGAGCAGAAGATCGTTGGGAAAATATTTTAATATCAACCATTTCAGTTATAGTATTGCTATCGTTGAAGATGCCTGCCACTTGGAGTTGAGAAGGGTATTTATTGAATCCAGCTTGGGTGACTAGGGCATTCGTGATGAATGATGTTTGACTCCCTGAATCGAGTAATGCTCTGGCTACGATGGGACGTCCTCGTTCGGGATAGATATGCACTTTGGCAGTGGCTAATAAAACGTGAGATCCCGCATTACTAACTGCGGATAGAGAGGCTACTGATTGTTGTTGATCATTCTTTGACCTGGCATTGTTAGAGGAAGTTCCCGCGTTCGGATCGTTATGAAACGGGGTTGACCTTGGATTATCGTTTGGAGTTGAAGAGGAGGGGGCGGGTGTACTATAATGTAGGAGAGAATGATGGCGACGTTGACATATTGAACAGGCGACTGTAGATCGGCACTGTTGGCTCGAGTGATGTGATCGAAGGTAATTATAACAGAGACGGTTTGATTTGACAAAGTTGATTCTTTCAGAGATGGATAAAGCTAAAAAGGTTTTACATGAATATATTCTATGATCATTACCCTTACAATGATCGCACACTAGTTGATTTGTGGGGGAAGAAGAATGTTGATTTCTATTAAATGACACATTTGACGATTGACTTTTTTGTGAAATTTGAAAGTTTGAAGTAGAGGCAGAAGCGGAATTTGATAATAAAGAAATCTTTGAGTTTTGTGTGTTAGAAGCGTAGTTTCTATTGTTTTGAGGGGTCTTGGTTGCAGGTTTGCTATCCGAGATAGGCTCGTTACTTACGGTTTCTAGAATTACGCAGCGCTTGCGCAGAAATGTGAACAGTTCAGCAGTCGTTGATAATTCACCGACTGAAGCCTGTTCTTCAAAAGCTCTACGAGAGCTGTAATCAAGCTTTTGCTCCAATATGTGAACTACCAACGACTCGAACAGCTGATCGCGAGTAAGACCGGTTGACTGCAAAGCGTCAAGTACCGCTTTGGAGTTGGCAGAAAAGGCTCTCAAAGATTGTGCTGAACCTTTTTGTATGGATGGGGTAGACAGCAACTGCTGATAATGTGCAAGCAACATTTGTTTTTTATCACTATATCTTTCATCTAATAAATTCAATGCTATGTCATAATTACCATCAGTTACCGGCAGTCTCTCCACCAATTTTAATGCTTCACCTCTCAGATATGTTTTTAGATAAAAGAATCGTTCATTTTTGGAAGCCAACTTACTATTATTGTGAATTAATGCTTTGAATAGATATATGAAAGAGTTATACTCTACACAATTTCCTGAAAAAATAGGTAAGTGAATGTTGGGCAGGCGAACATTGACCTCGGATACAGGCTGAGCCTCAACTTGAATTTTAACCTTATTTGTAGGTTCCAACAACTTTTGGAATGCGCTTATAATTAATAAAAATCTATCCTCTATTTCACTTCTTATTTCGACCTCAGCTGAGCCTTCCTCAAAGTCCAGCTCGTCCAGCGCTTCATCGTATACTGTTAAAGCGTTTTGTAATCTTTCTAATCACAATTGCAATTGATGAGTATCAGTGGAGGCTCTGTTAGCCCCATGCCATTTCTCTTCCCTAATGAGCAGGGCTTTGCTACTCTTGATTTTCTTCAATAAAGCACTCATTTTGTTAAGTTAAAAAAAAATGTATACCAAAATTTTCTGGGGAGTTTGTAGAATCTTTTCAACAAAATTTTACAACTAGACTATGTAAGATGTAGAGATATTGTAAAATCCTTTCAATAAAATTTTACTAGACTATAAGATGAGATTTTGTAAAATCTTTTCAACAAAATTTTACTAGACCATAAGATGAGATTTTGTAAAATCTTTTCAATAAAATTTTACTAGACTATAAGATGAGATTTTGTAAAATCTTTTCAATAAAATTTTACTAGACTATAAGATGAGATTTTGTAAACTCGTTTCAATAAAATTTTCCTGCACTAAGATGTTTAGAGATTTTGTAAAAATTTTTCTATAAAATTTTACTACACTATGAGATGATTTGAGGTTTTGTAAAATCTTTTCAATAAAATTCTACTAGACTATAAGATGAGATTTTGTAAAATCTTTTCAATAAAATTTTCCTGCACTAAAATGTTTAGAGATTTTGTAAAATTTTTGAATAAAATTTTACTACACTATGAGATGATTTGAATGAATGAATTAATGAAATTTTACCAATAGATTGTTTTTTCGTTACTTCCAACACTGATCGATTCCCCCTGAGATATATATTTTAGAACACCCTGTATGAGTTGTTCGCAAAATCAAATACTAAATTATATTATCAAAACACATGCTGTGGCCTTTTAAAATTAAACTCAAAAAATAAATAATCACTTATTTAGCCCTATATCATTAAAACACACCTGTTCATTTTGTTTATTTATTAAATTATATCAAATCTCTCTGGAGCTGGCCGCTTTCCGTCGCTTAACTGAAATAAAATACAAGGTTTTTTGTTTTCTTTAACTGCGTCCAGCTGTTTTTGAGTCTGTTTTCGCCGAGTAGTTGATCTATTATGGAAAATAACAAGAAATGGACATTATCAATTTAAAATTTCTTATCTTTGGCCACAGCGACTAACTTATATATTTTCTAACAATAAAAAATAGAAATGGGTAACTTTACAAAAAACATTCTTCTTTGTTCTCGTTTTCCGTTACAATTTTTTGACCACGCACATAATTGACCTTTACCACTTTTTATTCACTCACTTTTAAATGTTTTAAGAATTTTACTGACCTTTTTTTAGCTGTGCTAGTCCTGCATGCTGTTCTTACTCAGATACCGGTTTCCCCGTGGCACCTTCGTCGTCGGCTTCTGCGCCTTGAAAAGCTTCGGTGATGATGTTTGGGCGCGTGGCCCGCTGAATTTTTTCTTCTTACACTGTTTTGTGAGTAGTTTAGTTTGGGAGACTTGCAGGATACTTTCCCTTGTTATATCCGGCTCGATTGGATCATGATGATTCGGGGTGGTTTTTTTATCTACCCAAATCTTATGATGGAAGTGGACTGTAGTTTCACTGATTATAGGATGCTGGTGACGATATCGTATCCTTCCCTTGTCTCCCAAATGAAATGCATTGAGATTTGCTTAGCTTGATTTATTTACATGTTCTTTATACACTTTATACAAACATTGCACATTTGGATTTTTCCACTGAGATTTAGAGATCATCCACTCTTAGCTTTATAGTAATTATTAAAGACAAATACATATACTATTTGGTTTTGAGCAGCACAATTTTTGAAGCTGCCACACCCTTTGTGCCGGCTTTCTATGTTTCCCCATATACACGTTCTCGGGGCAAAAGGTACTATGCGACTGAGTTTGCCGGGAAAATCTGTTTTTTATGAGAAGGGGTACTGCGAGTTCCCGCGTTGCACAATGATTGGGGGAACGTTGTAACGAATTTCGTTAGAAAGAGAAGAGGAAATTCGCTTGCCATGGGTATGTTTGTAGCATTAGCGGGGACATGGGTTCTTCCAAGGGAGATACCATGGGCGTAGTTAGGGATTAATTGAAATAAAACAGTTATAAAATTATATATACATATAGTTTTAGAACACCCAGTATCCATTTCATATTAATATTTTCTTGAACACTATAATTCTTATTATAATCCATTTTTTATACCTAATACCGATTAAACATAGTAGACATAGTAGACGTGATATAATACAAAATTTTATGTTGACAATTAATGCTACAACAAATAATACCTACTGTCATTTTCATAGATAACTTGTTTTCTTATTAAAAATTGTGTAAAATATGGTTTTAAATGGAACTAACTGTTTCTAAATGACTCCACAATATATTTGAAAAAATGTGTAAATTGCAAGTAAATTATTGACAATTGTTTCGATAAATATATCATCGTCAGAATGACAGAAGTTACTTTTGACATGATGTATACTTGATATATATTTGGCTAGTCCAAATAGTGCCTATCTAGTGATTGACTTAATATATATGAATAGAAAAAAGAAGAAGATTTTACAAATAGTAGCTTTGATATTATTAGCCCTATGGGGATATTCTGGATATCTTTGTCCCATTTAAGATCAGTATAACTGTGCAATGATATAGGAAACCAGGAAAACTATATCTGCTGATCTTTACAATTATTACTTAAGAAGACAGTTTAATAATGGAGAACTTCCTAGATTCAGCTGTTCATTGAGGACTTCATATTGTGGGTCTGTTAAGTGTCTTCCAATTTCTAATTCTTCAAGGAAGTCCAGTTCTTGCTTCCTATCACAAACATGTAGTATTTCTGGTTCTGTGTTAGGTGTTACTGAATGTTTAGTGTCAAGTGGGTGTTTTGCATAATGTGATTTATCTGGTTGTTTTAATCTGTATGCTCGTAAGTGTTCACTGTACCTAATTTCAAAATTACGACTGGTTTGACCAAGATAGACAGCATTACAATCCGGACATTTAAGTTTGTATATCCCAGATTTTCTTAATGGGGTTATTTTTGTTTTTACATTTAGCAAATTTCTACCTACATTGTTTTCTGTTTTAAAAGAAATTGTTGTATTTGTTGCTGAAGATATTATCTTTGAAATATGATTGGAAATATTACCAGCATAAGTGATGGTTTTGTAATTTGTTACTTATTTAGTTTGTTTAGGAAATATTAGTTGTAACGCCATCTTTTTCTCTTTTTTATTAAGTAATTTATTTATTAAATGCAAAGGATAACCATTGGATGTGGCTATTTGTTTAATTGTATTAATTTCTCTATCAAAATTAAATTTGTTCATAGGAACCGAAAATGCTCTATGAATCATCGAATTGTATGCTGCTAGTTTATGTGACATGGGGTGGTTGGAATCATATGGTATAGTCACATCAGTATGTGTTGGTTTTCTGTAAATTGAAAAGTCCAGTACATTATTGACTTTTTAAATTTTTAAATCAAGAAAATTAATTGAGTTATTTTCTTCAACTTCTATTTCTATTCATATATATTAAGTCAATCACTAGATAGGCACTATTTGGACTAGCCAAATATATATCAGTCAAGAAAACATTTTTGTATTCTGTGTAAAATTTTTATTATAAAATTGCAAAGCGCTTTCGGCGGTTAAGCCATCATCAGTGCCATACCTGCAAGTAAGCAATAATCGTTGGAAAATTTTTTTTTAAGAAACATTAGAAAAGAATTACTTACTCGTCAGATATGTAACAAGAAACTTAGTCAAATGTCTACAACACATTAACGTCACTACATTAAATTTAAAATTTTTTAAAAATTAATTATCCCCTGTTTAGGGTTAAAATGTATTCACATTATGAACTTTTTTAATTTTATAAATTTTACTCAGCCACTACACGAACACGTGTTAGTAGACCGGAAGATGAAGTGACAATACTTCAATTTAAAATTAAATGACAAATGACAATTAAATGGACACAGAAATCAAGCTATACAACATGAGCATAAAAATGAAATTGTTGTAGAAAACTTTCATTGATCTGGTAATGTCACAAAACCAAATATGTGAATTTTCTAAATAAACTAATAAATTTGATATATTGAGGTCTAATGAGAACCAATCAAATCATAAGATGCCGAAAAAGATTAAGGGTCTAATGAGAACCCATTTCTAAATCTAATTCAAAAAGGAAAATTCACAAATAGGTCAAGAGAGATTCCAAAATCAAAATTCTTTTTCAAAATTCAATTCAATTTAAAAACAAAAATAAAATAAAATGACAATTAAAGTGGACACAGAACACAAAATGAGTAAAAAAGTGAAATTATTGTAAAAAACTTTCTTTGATCTGGCAATGTCACAAAACCAAATATGTGAATTTTCTAAATAAACTAAGTAGATATGATATATTGAGGTCTAATGAGAACCAATCAAATCATAAGATGCCGAAAAAGATTAAGGGTATAATGAGAACCCATTTCTAAATCTAATTCAAAAAGGAAAATTCACAAATAGGTCAAGAGAGATTCCAAAATCAAATAAATTAATTTGAAATTATAAAATATTTGTGTGAATAAATGAAAGTAATTATCTGAACATAATTTATAACAAATTTTAATGAATAAAAATTGTGATCCGGTAGTCTCCTAAAACCAAAAATCAGCCATCTAAATCAAGGAACAGATTTGATTTTAAAGTCTAATGAGAACGTATTATTCAAATCTGATGCCTAACTAAAAAGATTATGGGTCTAATGAGAACCCTTTCCTAAATCTAATTAAAGTAGACAACCAATCAGTGGTCAAAAGAAACTCCAAACACAACAATCATTCAAAGAATGAAGTATGTAAATCAAATTACAGCAAATTATTAATAACAAAATTACATTTGAATGCAAATTGAACTATTAGTTGGATATGTATCTAATTATTTACCAAAAAACAAATGTAAGTTATTTCCATTGAGAAAATTTTGATTAATAGTCTAATGAGAACTAATTAATCAAAACATCTTAGCTAGAAAAAGATTAAAGGTCTAATGAGAACCCATTCCCAAATCTAATTCAAACAAACAACCTGACAAGAGTCCAGAAATAACCAAAAAATAAATTTTGTAATTTAAAAATATGGAAAAATTTGAATTGATGATCATTAATTGAACTATATGGTATCAATCTGATAATGTTGTTGATAAATATGAAAATCATCATAGAGAGAACTTTTATGGATATACTATTTAATCTATTAAACGTCTATGCAAAGGAATATAAGATCTATTTAATTGTACTTGTTTATTCAGACAAAGATCATTTTTCTGCAATTCTTTACTAATTTGCAAATCTTCTAGAAAATCCAACCTGTTAAAATTTTTAGAATTAACTTGTTTTAAAATTATTGAATTACGATTAGGACTGAAACTATGTTTATTAAATTTTAAATGATGACCAAAAGCCGAATTGTCACATCTACTCAAATGTTCACCTATTCGAACTTTTAAAGGCCTACAAGTTCTACCTATGTATGAAGCTTCACAATCATTACATTCAAGTTTGTAAATAACACTTTTTGATAATTTATTAATTTTATCTTTTGAATTAACCAAATGTTATCTCGACAACGTCGAGAATATGTATTGTGAAAGACTGTAATGTGGGGTGCATCCGGTAAGCTCTATCTTCATAAAAAACATGTTTGATTGAATGAAGAGTGACAGAAGTAGTTATTCTTCCATACAGCTCTGAACTTCCCAGCATTGTTGTTGAATCCTTAACATTTATTTTTATCCATGTTTGTCATTAAAATATGTAAGAAAACGTTCCATTCATTGTATACTTTTTTTATTTAATAAAATATATAAGCTTGATGATTATATCTTTATTTTTCTCACTTCTGGCATTGTATGGTCCATTTTTTGACATTTCATTTAATTTCACTTGACTAGTTGAATTTCGCACATTACTTTCGAAACAATTATACAACCAAATGTTAATTCTACCTATAATTAACGTATTTGACTCAACTCATCACTATTCACTACCGTTATGAAACGTGTCTACATCGTGCTTTCTCAACGTATATTCAATCAAAAGTAAAAAACATTACATAAACGTTGAATATAACGCTACTCAATAACTTGAAACTTTGAGAAACCTATATTCTACGTTTATTAAGCTTATTGGAAATTACGATATTTATCCGTTGAATGAAGAACTTAGTAACAACTACATCCTTTGCGTTACCTTGAGACAACGTTTCTGATTGTTTTTTATTCAACGTTTTTAACTACCTTACTTCACTCTCTTTATGAAACGTGTCTTTATCGTGCTTTCTTAACGTATATTAAATCAGAAATGAGAACCATCACATAAACGTTGAATATAACACTACTCAGTAACTCGAAGCTTTGAGCTACCTATATTCTACGTTTAAATAACTATTTCTTTTAAAGTTCATTAAACTTTATGGAAGAAATTACGTTTTTGATACGTT
Source organism: Galerucella tenella (assembly GCA_910591685.1). NCBI lineage: Eukaryota > Metazoa > Arthropoda > Insecta > Coleoptera > Chrysomelidae > Galerucella > Galerucella tenella. The sequence continues at coordinate 11,691 of CAJUYH010008732.1, forward strand.
GAATAAAGAAGTTAATTACATATCATTCAAGCTCTTTTGAGACCACGTCTTTTATTGCTTATTATTCAACGTTGTTTCAACTGATGGAAGAAATGCACTGGATACATTAAAAACCGATTACCTACTTCAGCAGCGATGGATAGTTTTCATTGGACTTCTTGATCACTCTAAGCTTTGAGCAACCTATATTCTACGTTTCAATAACTCTTTGTCTCTACGTTCATCAATCATGAAAATAATGTTTATAATCCGTTGAATGAAGAACTTAAAAATAACTACATCATTGATCTTGCCTTGAGACAATAATTGCATATTATTCAACTTTGTTGACTACTATTCTGCTCTACCATTGTGAAACGTGTTCTCATCGTACCTTCTCAACGTGTATTCAACCAAAAGTTGACACTTTTGGTTAGGTTAGTACAGTACATAAACGTTGAACATAACGCTACTCAATTACTCGAAACTTTGAGCTACCTATATTCTACGTTTAAATAACTCTTCCTTTTAAAGTTCATTAAACTTTATGGAAGAAATTACGTTTTTGATACGTTGAATGAAGAAGTTAATTACATATCATTCAAGCTCTTTTGAGACCACGTCTTTTATTGCTTATTATTCAACGTTGTTTCAACTGATGGAAGAAATGCACTGGATACGTTAAAAACCGATTACCTACTTCAGCAACGATGGATAGTTTTCATTGGACTTCTTCAACTTTAATCCAATTGAATACATAGGTACCCACATCGTGCCAAATACATTGAATATGAAATTTTCCATGATACTCGTGTTGGACGTTGTACCACACAATGGAAACGATCTACTGGAAATGTGAAAAAGCCTTATCAACTTGATATTCCTTAAATTTGTGATGGGTTGTATATCTTCCACACATAGGTATTCATCCGGATCAAAGCAACGTGCATAATAATCTCTTTGGTAGACCACCTCCCTTCAACATTTTCTTGTAGTGGTGTACCAACGTTGATACAATTATAGAAATATTACGTTGTTTCAATGTTTTTACTTCAACGTTTTTTATACGTTAATAAAACATAATTTATAAAATTCATGTTTCCATAATTCCCTAATTAATTAAAGATATATGTAATGTTATTGTTAATTAACCTTGTGTAAATACTTCTTCGTCGTCACATCTACAGACAATTTACTTCGATGAAAGTGATATTACCTATATATTATTGAGAGTACATATTAGAGATACGTTGAATAAATAACGTTTTCGCAACTTGATTGCCAAGTGCATTTCTTTAATGATTAAAAAAATCTACAATAACCAATATTTTATATCTATACCTTATTTTCTTGTCCTCATTGGTCGAGTTATTTATTGTTCAAAATATGAGACCTATGATTATAAGTATACAGCATATCTGTATCAGTCATTCATCGAGGGACTTTGTGGATATTCTTAATATATTTGTAATTTATCACTCCTTGGGAACGCTGCACGGTCAGTATGGTTCGTTGAAACGCCACTCGCCATATAGTCGCCATTTTGCATTTGTTGAAGATTGTGTCTGCACGTGTTTGTTCGACTGTTAATAATTTGGTAAGTACCTTGTGATGATTTTCTATATTTTTATATTCTTTTGATATATTCAATCTGATGTAAATTTCACTATCGCACCCCTAGAGCATGTTACCAAATTTTTTCAAATCAACCACCCTACATTTTTTGCATTATCATATTCAGATTCTCCTTGATGAGCAAATTTAAAAAAAGTACAATCTATATGGACTGAAGCTTTTCCAACCAAATAATTTGTAGCTGTAAGCCTCAGACCATATGTGTTGTACTTTTTTGAAATCTGCACGTCAAGGAGAATTTGATAATGGAAAAAAATATAGGGCGATCGATATGAAAAAAATGTGGTATGCTATGGAAATGCGACAATGAAAGTTAATTGAGTGTGAATATTTCAAAATGTATTCCCTGATGTGATTAAAGTGTCTTGATTTTTCCTGGTTAATACACTGTAGATATAAATTAATGTTTGCAGTTGCCGTGAGAAAAGAATTTGGTGCGTCAACTGACGTACAGATAGCCGATGCTACGAAAGATTGGTTAAAATACGCGAAGAAAAGGATGAATGACGCCCAGAAATCCAAACAACGAAGAAATCCTTGAATGTTATTTTTAATTATAAATAATTTTTAGCAAGTGTTTTGTAAGTTTAAAGGAATTTTGATTTAGTTTATTTTTATAAATTTTGTACTTGTATTCTTTTTATGTTTATTTTGTTATTATATTTCTTTAAAAATATAAACATTAGTTTTCATTTTCAGGGCTTGTACAAAACCCAAAAACAGCGAAGAAATACACAATGGGACTAAAATCGAAAAAGGGCCGGGTTTTTTCAAAAGCTATCTAATGACACCAAACTCGATTAACCTTCCACTCCTCTTGTGTGTAGGGCAGGAGTAGCTTTTAAATGTTCCCCCACTTCTTATTGCAGATTAGGATTCTCCAGAAAAAAAATTGCATTGATTTTACGTACTATAATCGATTCCCCTCTAGCTTTCTAGGGAAGGCGAAATCAAATTTTAAACTTGATTTAAGTTCAATTTATATGGTAGGTACATTTTGTCTCTAATTTTGAAATAATATAAGAGTTTTCCACCAGAATGGAAGAAAACTAGTATTTCAGGTCTTGCCCTCGGCTTGACCCTGTATGAGATTACCCTACCGTATTTCTGGCGCGCCAGGTCTCAATTCTCCTCTCTTTCCCCCCCACTCCACGTGTCAGGTGGCAGCGCTGCGGCTCCGTGTCATCCCGTTGATACACGAACGCTCGCTACCGTTCCTCAGTAGATCGAATAGGCAGTCGTCAAGACTTAATGGGTCAAGCCGAGGGCAAGACCTGAAATACTAGTTTTCTTCCATTCTGGTGGAAAACTCTTATATTTCAGGGTCTTGCCCTCGGCTTGACCCTGTATGAGATTTCTTTGGTTTCTGACGACGTGGAGAAGGGTACTGTGAAAAAATAAATAAGATACAAGCAAAATAAAATTATTTAATTCCAATGATAGCAGGTACAAAATTGTATGGGTAACCTAGATGTCTAAAATATGCTTTCTTGTATGCATTTCCTATAGGTACGGAATTTAAAAAAAAATATATATAAATAAAATGAAACTAAGCTGAGTATGTACCTCATTTTAAACAAAGTTTCATCTAGTTTTTAATATTAAGTTAACAGT